>JBBJLS010002090.1:0-16589 GCA_037577275.1 Bryconaethiops microstoma
TGAGGTTGTGGACAGGTGTCTTTTATACTGATAACGAGTTCAAACAGGTGCCATTAATACAGGTAACGAGTGGAGGATAGAGGAGCCTCTTATGGAAGAAGTTACTGGTCTGTGAGAGCCAGAAATCTTGCTTGTTTGTAGGTGACAAAATACTTATTTTCCACTGTAATTTGCAAATAAATTCTTTAAAAAGTCAGACAATGTGATTTTCTGGATTTCTTTTTCTCATTTTGTCTGTCATAGTTGAGGTATACCTATGATGAAAATTACAGGCCTCTCTCATCTTTTTAAGTGTGAGAACTTGCACAATTGGTGGCTGACTAAATACTTTTTTGCCTCACTGTATACAGCAATAACTAATCATCCACACTGTTGATATGATATCGCAAATTCATTTTGATCCTGAAAAGAATAAAATCCTGACTCCAGTGGAAAACAAATGACTTTCCCTCAGCCAAAATGCTAGTAGCAAGCTCATCTTTCCTGAAAAATCAAGAACACGGAGCCTTTCAGAGTGAGAAATAGCTGCATGACTGAAAAAGTTCACACAATATTGTCTTTTTTAAAGTAATTCAGGAATTCAGGCGGAGGCTGTCAGTAACAAATAAACATGTCCAATCGGCTCTGTAGGCGTTCAACACTGTAGATGTTTTTAAATCTGTATAGTCTTAAAAATAAAGGCTCCAAAAAAGGCTTCTTTGGACAATGACATTTTCCTAAAGAGCTTTTAGACAATTCTTTAAAGAGCAGCACTGGTGCAAAGATGTTTTCAAGAATGGAAGAAACCCCATTTTCCCCTGTGAAAGGTTTTTCTAGAACCTTATGCCAAAAGGTTTAGGTGTTAATTCAGAACTATTAGTGTTTTTATTCAGCAGGGGCTCCTGTTTGTTCAACACAGCAGATGTTTTTGTTCATTCACCAACATTCTTGGTGTGAAACAGTGAGTGTTTTAATGCTTTTTCACCGGAACCATGTCAAATATTTTTCCATATAAAATTACCTGAACCATAGCGAATCCAAGCACAACATGGAAAGAGGCCTTTGTTATTTACTGTCCTTGCAGAAAAACTAACAACTGGGAATGAACTAGTACTACTGTCTATTTGGGCTGAAGATAAACAGTGAACTGTGGGTAGAGAACCATCACTGGGCAGAGATACAGTAGAATATCAAAGCATGCTGCAAGTTCCGTACAGTTAGAGTAAGGTTTAGGTACAGTTCGGTTGCTGTAGGTCTGTGGAAAAGTATCTGGATATTGCCGGAGTTAAACTGTATTTGACCTAGTCCAGCGGTAGAATGGTCCACCTCTGGACTAGTTTGATTTCTGCAAAAAGGTCCTGGGTTTGATTCCTGGCCGTGGTGACCAGAGTTTGCAAACCAGAGTTTTTCTCCGTGTCTGTCTGGGTTCTGCTGGGATCTCCGGTTTCCTCACGTATGCACTTGAACTGGACTGGAAATGCTAATTTGCTCTCAGGTATGAATGAGAGTATGTTTGTGATTGTATCTGTCCTGTGATAGACTGGTGACCTGTGCAAGGAGTTTCTCTGACTTTCTCCTCTACGCAACCCTGGCTGGGAAAAGTGACCCTGGGTGGACCTGGTCTGGTCTATCATAAACAAATTTTCTTAAAAATTAAGGTGCCACAAGAGTTCTTTATACTCAAGCATTTCTAAAAATAGCTCTTTAAAAACCATTGAAAGTCTTCAGAAGTGTTTTTTTGTCTCCTCACTCCAAAGAAATATCTTTAGACCCTTTATATATTTTTATACAGCAATAACTAATCATCCACACTGTTGATAATACTGTCAAAAAACAGAATAAAAAATCCTATAGAATTCTGACTTTGGTGGGAAAACAAATGACTTTGAACCAGCCAAAATGCTAGAATCGAGCTCAGTTTTCTCTTACAGCAAAGAATATTGGAACTTTCAGTTAGAAATTGCTGCAGTACTGAAAAATTTCACACCATCCTGTTGTTTTAAGTCATTCAGGAATTTAGGTGGAGGTTGTCAGTAGCAAAGAAATGTGTCCAATCATCTTAAGCATATATTCTCAAACATTAAGGTGCTACAAGGGTTCTTTGGAGAGATCCTATGGAGAACCACCATTTCTTCCCTGGAGAACCAATTAATGAATGTTTCTTTAAAGAAATACTCCAGTACGGTTACAGAAACCAGAGCAATAGTCCCTGGTATCTAAACATACAGTTCTGATGCAGCAGATAGAGACTAGGTCAAAATGGATGAAAATAAAATAACCTTTTTTTAGCAGGGAGCATGGGAGCGGAATTTGATTAGTGCCTGAAACTGACTCAAAACGCTTGATACATCGGGCCCTTGGTGCTCTAGGAGGGCAATAAGGGTATGAAAGTAGGTTCAGCTGTATTAGCAACAGCCACATGTGGACATAAGGCGCTTTTCCACTGGTGAATAGGAACCGTGCTGAACCTAAAACATACTGCGATGGAAGCTTTGATTTTCCAGTGTATCTCAGCCCAGTAACAGTGTTTCTGACTCAATTCTCTTCTCACAGTTCATGGTCATCCCATGGAGTCAAAGCAGTGGAAAGGTTTTCTGTCAGAGTTGCTTTTGATATTGTGGCCCTTTATTTTTTATAGTCTTTTTTGAGTTTTTCTGCATCCTTTAGCCATGTGATGAAAACCTAACCCGGCTATCTTGTTAATGATGTCCTGGTTCTCATTTCTCACAGAGTTAAAGATATATTTGTTAGCAGCATAGAAAACTCTCCCTAAAATGTATCTTCAGTCCAAATAGACAGTAACGCTTGTACTTCATCGATTTCCCAGTTGTTGGTTTGTAGCTCCATTGTTCTTTATTTGTGTGGCTTCTTTCCATATTGTGATGACATTTCGACCAATCAGAAAGCAGTGACACAGTCAGTTCAGCTGCGGCCCGATTTTGGCCCTGGCATTGACCAACTTGGGTTTGGCTCGGGCTTGGCTTACTTTATTTGTAGTGGAAAAACCTTAATTTACGGTATGGTGCGGTCCAATGTGTCAGTGGAAAAGCACCAGTACAGAAGCGCTTTTATTGGAATGACAAGGAGATCATGTGGAAAATACAGTACATTTATATGACTGAACCAGTTCCATGTGAGACCGGTCTGCAGTGAATATTGACTGATTTGCTGGGATTTGCTTGTTGCTATAGCGCCCCCTTGCTGCAACACGCAGAATGCAACTTGCCCTTGTGTCATCATGGCACAGTTTAGAAAGCAGTAACATGCAAAACTGTAACTATGTGAAAAATATTTGGGGAAAATGGTATAAGGTCAATATGTCAATAAGTCAAGTCAAGTCATTTAAAAAGCACATTGTAAAACAGAAGTTGACCCAAAGTGCTGTGCAAATGACAAAGGTTAAAAGAGCCACCCATTCAAAGATTCTTTAGGTGTTTCTTCCACAACATTGCTCCAAAGAACTCAAAGGTTCCTTATTCAGTGTCATCTTTCAGCACCCAGCTGGCAGAATTCATTCCCTGTTCTACTACCACAAAGCCAGACTGTGAGAATGCACTGATTACGGCAGGAGGATTCCTGCTTTAAGACCGACCGCATCCCTCCAAAATCAGCACTTCTAATTTTCTGACAGTTTACAGACTCATAATTATGATGAATGGGTGTGTTGGCTGTGATTTTGTCTGAGTGTAATCTGATTGTGCATGGCGCTGGTGTCATATATATCCAGGACCCCAGGCAGCGCTGGCCAGAGAATTCAATAGTCAATGCGATGTGTCTAAGTAACGGCGGGGAAGCCGGATAATGACACAGATGATGCAGTCGCAGGAGAAGTAAAGCATTTGATCTCTGCAGGATCTTTTCCTTGGCTGGGAACGCGAGTTTCTGAAGCATTTGTTTAAAGAAGGTCCTTTTGTTTTCAGTCCATGCATAATTAGAGGTGTTTTGCATGAAAGTGCACAGATCAGATTTGTCTTGAAGCAGCCTCATGTTCAGTCTGTGGCATTTGGCATTGGTTACATTAATAGGGTTACTTTATTCCCTTAAATTAAATAATAAACTAAAATAACCTTAAAATAAACCACACAACCAGTGTGTGAAATACCTGGTACAAGTAGGGGTCCACCACACACCCAACATTTTTCTTGTTGACGACAAGCTCTTTAAAAAAATATTTTCACCAAAGAGTTTTCTTACATTTTGAAGTGTTTGAGTGGTATCAAATGTCAATCTGGGCTTCTTGGACCCCCAGACTCCACCCCTTTATGTCACACGCTACCCTTAACCCCTTATAAAAAGACATCTTACTATTTGAATGTACTTAGGTAATTACATTTCTAACCTAGTAATGAAATTCACTACATTTAGATTCTGCATCACCACCTTTGAATCTGTACTTTTCCCTGCAAAAATGTAAACAACATTCCATATTTTAAATTATTCCCACCTCTACTAACAAATGAAAATGTTTTATGGACTGAAAACTTAGATCTTTAAGCTGCTTAGATCTTTATGCTGTCAGAAGTAATTAAAAGTTTTTTAAAAAACAGGCTTTTGTTATCAGCTGCGACTTCCATGAGATAACAGTCACAAACGTGTGGCTCCAGACTTCCACTCCTCATTATTACAACTTAATAATACCCAAATATATTGCACGGGTTTTCATGCAGCTGGTGAATAATATGTATTGGGATGTAAATGCCTAGTTTATGGCTTTAAATGGAAGTTCCTATTGACAGTGGTTTGCCTTTGCTTGGAAAAGCACAGACTCATAACAAAATAGAAGCTAATGGGTAGTTTTAGCTTTATGTTTTGAGTCGAGAGGATTTTCTGTTATTAAATTAGGATGTTTTATAGATGCAACAGATAAAATGCTGGAGCTTGTTTATGACCCAAAACTCTTTTTCTGGACTGATCCCAAACTGTCTGACTAACTCGTCAGAACTGTGGAGCATTGACAAACCTCCTTCTATCTATTTAAGGTCCTTCACAACCATTCAGAGAACTGGGGGCTGAATGGGGTCACTGTTTAATTTGGATTAGCTGATGGGCTGTTGGGTGAAGAGATCCTGGCTCGTCCTACTGAAGGGGGCACTTCAGTCTGAGAGATTTCTCACAGAAATAAGCCCTGCCCCTCCCGCCTGGCCATCTGAATGTGTCATCCAAAGTGTTTTGTAATGAAGAACTCAAAAGGTGAAGTGTTATTCACACTCAGGAGGATCAGCTGAGGAGGTTTAGTTTTGAAATGAATGGCAGTGGAAGTGATATGAATGAAGTCAAAACAACACAGTGCATCTCTTTAGGATGTACGATGAAGACGCATTACTATGGCAGATGCATGAAAGCCATGCAAAACACACACACACAGAGCATCTTGAAAGAGATTGCACGTAGGTGGGTGACTATACATATACTGTTATATAAAATAAGTGTGATGTTTCTTGGCTGAGGTGTGTGTGTGTTCGGGTGGGTGTGTGTGGAGGGGTTGTGGGGGATGGTGATGGTGTAGGGGGGTAACTGTGTGAGGACTGCGTGCGCTCAGTTCTCTAATTAAAGCAGGGAAAAGTGGTGGATGCAACCTAATCAAATCATTTGCCAGCTGGCTAAGCCACATGAAAAGTGGAGATAAAAAAAAACTCCTATAAATAGGGTGACATAAATGGGCGCGTGAGCAAGGATTCATTAACTGGTCATTTTAGCAACTCTGCTCGGTCTGCTGTGTGAGGAAAAGTTATGTAATGTGAAAATGCAGTGTGCTCTACAAACTCGAGGCGGAGGATGTTTCCAGTGCACTGAATATTAGTTTTAATAAACTGTTGCTGTCCTGCATGAAATAACAGGCCCTAAAAGAGTCTGGAGGCTTATTACTGACAAATATGGTTTGGTGATGAGTGGTGATGATGATGATTATTGTTGTTCTTGTTAATTGTTGTTTTTTGTTAGTTTTCAATCAGCCTAGACATTCCAGAGCAAGCATAACAGGTATTATTATTATAATTATTATTAGTTTTAACAACAACAATAATAATAATTTTTATTATTATCATTGTTATTGTTGTTATTATTATTATTACTGTTATTATTATTGTTGTTATTACATGGCGGGGTGAAGCTTCTCTTCTACAATCTATAGATTATAAGCAGATATATGCACTAATAAACTCTTGTTTGTGGTTAATTTGATTACTTTTAGCACATGTAAAACATTTAAAAATAAGTAAAAGAATAAAAACGCTGGACGGGTCTTTAACTAAGAGAAAGTGGGAGTGTCTGGTTGTTTGTTATGATATTGTTGTGCTTGTCATTAGCACATGACTGGTCCCTCATAAAGCCGGGGCTGAACCGGTGGTCCATTACATTCACGAGCCCTTTTCAGTGGCACTGATGGATGTAGGTGGACGCACACACTGAGACAGAGCTCGGGGCGCGAGACCTGGGATGGTTAAAGAACCTTGATCTGAATCTACAAACAAGACTTGTCCGAGCATCCCACTACAACCCGTTAAAAAACAATAAGATCCATTAAGACCCAATAAGACCCATTAAAACCCAGTAAGATACATTAAAAACCTGTGAGACCCAGTAAGACCTTTTAAAACCCTTTATAAACCAATAAGACTCACTGAAACACAGTGTAGGTGTGTAAGGAGGTCTGGTTTCTCACCTGTAAAGTCTTTCCGAGCCAAAATCCTCCGGGAGGGACTGAAAACACTCAGCTTTCTTCTCCAGTCAAGACGTCCAAAAGTGAAGTTTGTACCTGGACCGGCTGCTGGAGGAGAGGAGCTGTCCGTGGTGCTGAAAGCTGAAGGTGCCTCTTCTACCTTTTCTGGATTTTTTTTGGCGCGCGTGTGTAACTTGGAGATACGCACGAGACAATGCCGAGCATGAATCAGCCGAGAGACCAAAGCGGACTCGCTCTCGCGCGCTCTATAAATAAAGAACCGTCTCGAGCAGAAAGAGGGTCTTCGTTCAGCTGCTCGCGCTCACTGCTGGAGAGATTCAGGATCAACACCACCCCCCTCCTTACCACCCCCCACCTCCCAAACACCTCCTCTCCAAGCTCTCCGATTTGTTCATATTAATCTCTGTCACGAAGCTCCTGCTAAATTCGTTTCTCCTTTTTATGAGAGACCTGAAGAACATCTCCTTCATCTGGACCGTTGTCATCAGTTCATAACATCTATAAAAACTCGTTGGTAGCTCATTTTCTATTCAAAGTGGGCAACGGGGGTGAATTGGGGGGGGGGGGGGGTGTCAAAACCACCCCTGACCCATCTCTGATCCAAACTGACCTACACTACCAGCCAAAAGTTTTGGCAAACACTGAGATCTTCTCACTGAATATTTTCTAAAAATCCACTCAATATTTTTGGTCTTTTTCTCTTGTTTTCCTCTTATTTTCGATAGTAGAGATGTGTTTTGGCTCCAGGAGCTAAAAACACTTGAGGTCAAGCAATCTAAATCATGAGCATCTGTTTTGCTCTGATGTTCTTGTCCACTACCAGTCAAAAGTTTTGGTGTACTAAAAATACACTGAATATTCTTTCCTAACACATATTTACAGTATGTTCATCATTTGGGTAACTTTAGTAGACAGAAAGTGTCGTATTTGTTATTCATCACTACTGCCCTATAAAAAGCCATCTGATATAATTATAATTATAATGTATAATTATAATTATAATCACCAGACAAGTGTCAATGATATTTAATGACCTATTAAGTGATGAAACAGTTAACGAGTACATTTAAACCACACAACCAGTTATTAGGAGTCAGACATGTACTGTTGCAGATTCTTTCATCTTATAAAGGAAGCTTGTTTTATTTGACATATTTTCATGTATAGTTGTTCACTCAATTTCCCAGTGTTTAACAAGAAATAAATGTGCTGGTTTTTTTTTTTTTATAAAAGAAGTGAATAACAGTTCAAAGCTGTGGTGAGTAAAACTGATTTTGACTGGTGGTATATATTTGTGAATAGAGGGACCTAGAGCTTTCTGAGAGATGCTACCTTTGGTTACCTCAAGAACTACACCTCAAAAAGAGATGTGAAGGGCTCTTCCTAGAACCTGGACATTATATGAAGGCTCTTCAAGCGTTCTTCATCTAATTTACAAAGTTGTATCTCTAAGAAAAAATGATAAACTGAAAGATTCTCCTTTACAAAGCCCCTTTATGTAGGAGTGAACACGCAATAGGTTCGTGATGAAATAAGAGCTTAAGCAAGAGAATAACAAACTTCAAATGATAACAAAAAAGATTCTTGTAACATTAGTGGATACATTTTGTGGTCATGTACAAGAAGCTCAGCATCATAGAATAGAACCATTTAAGTGTCCAAAGAAATGTTTGAGCATGTAAATAATTCTTGGAGTCCTTATGGTTCTGTAACTTTTGGTAAAAGAACTCTTGAAGAACTGATTTTTTAAAGGATTCATAACAATACACACATAGCAGCGATCATGGGCTAGACAACACCTTCACAAGCCTTTTATGACAACTGATAATTATAATTATATGAGGTGGCTTTTTGTAGGTCCGCAGTAACAAAGAAAAATGTCACATTTTCTAGCTAATAAAGGAACTAAGATTGTGAGCATACTGTAACTGTGTTTGTTTGCATATAATAATATTTTTAGCTAATGTTAAAGCTAATATCAGCAACATGCATATCTAAAAATTCTCACTGTGCACAAAAACTTTTGACTGGTAGTGTGCAGGAATGTTAAGACAGAATACATGCTCAGAGATGCCAAAACTAATCTCTTCCATTGAAAGCAAGAGGAATAAGAATCTCACCTTTCAAAAATGTTAACGATTTCAAACACAATTCGTATCTTTTATTAAGTTTTATCACAATGTCCCTAATGTCCCTTTAACCTTTGGTACACTTGCTTGTTCAGTCAGAAGTGGACTCTTCAGCTTTTGTGAATGGAGTGCGATGATGGGAGGAAATCAGGCGTGGGAATGTCAGAATGTGGGAATGTGTGTGTATGTGTGTGTGTAACCGGGCGGTGTGGGGGCACTTGGGGGCACAAAGTTTTCTCTGTTTGTCATACACACCCCCTTTTTTCTCTTTTTCCAACCACCAGCTCAGACATTTTATGTGGAACAGGAGATGTGAGGCCAGAATTTTCCACACACACACACACACACACACACACACACCCACACACACACACACACACACACACACACACACACACACACACACACACACCGGGGCTTGCTGTGAATTATGTAACCACCTTCTCTGTTTGTGATGATTTCTTTATACAACACAATTCTCCTTCCACCAATGAGGTCTTTGGTAGCAACCGTTGCTAGGTTGGACAAGCTTTGCAGAATGCTAGCAAAAACCCCCACTAATGAGCTTTTGCAGCACACAGCTCAATTCGATCAAAATACCTCAGTTGAGAGTGTGTCATCAATTTCACATGTGACTTATTTTGTATACAGTCATGTGCTAAAGTTTGATTTAAAGTTTGATCAACAAACTTTAACCTAAAAAGACCCATGAATACATGTGATTGTATGTCTTTCGGAAGGACTTTACTCCTGTCTGGATATACCACGCCTGTGTTTTTCTCCCTCTCCCCTGAGAAAATTACAGGCTGAATTACCTACTGTTTCCACTGAACCCAGAGGCGCTCTCATCAGTTTAGTCCCATCCGGGTATACATGTCTGTTATTTTCCAAGCAGATGTCACCCTACACTGGAAATTTTCACCACCATATTTAGCCTCCTGGCATGTACCCATATTAAATACTTCCCAAATCACAAAACAATAGATGCAATGGGAGAGTCCTTCAGCCGTTCACATGGTAGAACTACGTCCCTGTACTTGCTTTGCTGAGCATTAGCATACAGAGAAAGAAAACAAAGTCAATCACAATACCAAGATCCTGTAGACTGATCACAATGTCCAGTAAAACAGTAGCTGAAGGTCTAAAGTATTGTTTTTTATTAACAATATCATCAAGTTTTAGAGTTCTATGATCCCTTTGCTCCCTGTGATAAATTAGTAGAAAATACAACACACTAGGAACTCCCATCCTGCAGTGATTCTTATGCGTTCCAGATGTGAGAGGTTTATCACTGAGAAGACAAATACAGATGTTGAAAAACAATCTGAAGAGGATGTAGCACAGCACTGTGATTATTTGGATGCTACAGGAGTTGGGAGCTCCAGGGAGGGAGACAAATTATTAAACACCAGTGGAGGTTGGTATAAACGGGTTAGTGGGCCTAATACCCCCTGTTCTTTCAAAGGAAATAAAACAATTAGTGTTAATCTTTGGCATACACACCAATTTACTTATTACAAACGGCTAAGCTGATTATTTTGTCCTCAATAAAAACAACGACACCAACAGGTTATAAGAAAAACTTATAACTGAGACTTGGCAGATTTATATCTAGCCCAAGCTGTATATTCACACAGCCTGTTTGTAATTTTCTGACATATTACAGTCTGGCCTGGTTCTAAAATCTGATTGGTTGCAACAGGCTGGAAGACACCATAAATACTCCCAACAAAGACATGAAATGAATTGTTATCTGTACTGTTAATCCTCAGATTCAGATACTATCCAGTTGTTTAGAAGCCACTATACTGCAATGTTTAATGCCAGAACTTTCGCATTTGCTTAATGAAAAGTTTGTATTTAATTGATTTCCACAGCTAAAATAATGTTCATTTCTATTAGCACCCTTATGAGACTTGCAGTATTATGCAAGTGCCAAGCCAAGGATGCTGCTATAGCAGTTGTGCACAAATATTTTAAGCTTATAACTGCTTGTATTATGATGTTATAAATATGTGTTGATCTCAAACCAGTGATCAAAAGTCACTGCTAAACACTGGAAAAATTATTCTACATCTTATACGCATAAAAGCGCTTTCCACAGGTATACAGGGACCATTTTGTATATAAACCACATAGCAATGGCACTGTGTTTCTGACTCAGTTCTGTCCACACAGTTTACGGCTAGTCATTATCCCAAAACCACGTCCATAGAGTCAAATCGGCGACTTTTTATATCGTGGTCTTTTATCATTTATAGTCTTGTTTGAGTTTTTCCTTTATTTCTCTGCATTCTTTAGCCATTTTTTAGGACAATAAAAAACAATGGTTGCTTTCCTTGTTGTGATAACAACATTTCCACCAATCAGAAAGCATTGACGTAGTCAGCTCGACTGTGGCCCGCATTGAGCAGCTCGGGTTCGGCTCAGGTACGGGTCACTTTACTTGTTATGGAAAAACATTTGTTCGCAGCATGGCACAGTTCCTTGTGCCAGAGGAAAAGTGTCAAAAGAGAGCTGTTTGGGATATGGTGGACATATAGTGCACAGTTCATGACCTGTTAAGAGCACTGTACAGTGAGTAACAGCGGTATTTGAGAGACATCCTAAATTAATAGAACAATTATCTTTGTCAAACATTAATTTATTACTAATCTGGAAACCAGATTATCATTCTGTTTTATTATTTTGGATTATTCCATACAGTGAAAAGACACGGCCTGTGTCTTTTCACTGTGTGGAATGAAGGATGATATCTGTCACTCTATTGACGGATGAGGAGATTCTGAGCGAACAGGTGTCGCCTCATGTCAGTGAGAGAAGAGAGAGGGTGTGTGTGAATCACAAGAAAAGCATTTCCCAGGTGCAAATTAACCGTGAGTTGTGAGCTAAATGATACTGTTAGTGGTGATTCACTGTTGTTCTTGATTCAGAACAGGGCTCACTGTAGTGTCTGTTTCATATCTTCTTTAGTTTCGTGCGTTTAACTATTCATGGTTAGGGTCATGTTTGTTTTGTATGTTTTAACCGCTGTAAAGCAAAAGCTAAGTAAATTTTTATATATTTGGTTGACGATTGCTCATACTTCGCCATCCAACATGAAAATTGGTGTGACTGTAGCCCCACATGGCTGATATAAGATTTAAGATATTTAATATATATGAGATTTGTGTCCATAGGTGGATGTGTGTCTTTGCACTAGCGCCACCTGAAGTGGGAAAGGCACAAGGAACTTTTTGGACAATAGCTAGAAAACCTTTTTGTCTAAAAGGACAAAATTTGAATGGCAAGTTGGTCTCAAGGAGGCACATGATTCCAGCTCATTATATTTTATGTGTAAGGTAGTGCCACCTACTGAATAACGCCATTGCACAAATCTACCACTTCACTAGGCGATATGTTCGGCTGTAAATGTACGAACATCACAAAATTTGGCATACTGCATCATTAGGATGTATTTAATTTTAAAATTTTATTTGTGTTTAATTTTATTTATTAGGGGCTCTGCAGTTGACACATATCAATACCTTAAAGTAAAAATTGAAAATTTGATGTGTTTAAACTTACAAAAAAACCACAGAATATACAGAAGTACAAAATACACAGACGTATATTCTCTGTAAATCGTGAAAATTAGCAAAAACATGTCATTTGACCAAAATGTTTGCATAAGACTGGAATTAAAATTAAGCATTGCGGGGAAACAATTACAATACTGTACCTCTGAAGATGAAATCCCTAAAAAGGGCAACTTGAATTGCCTTTTGGGGGCTGACATTAATGAAAATTTTGCAAGTCATAGTGGATGAGGCTTTTCCTTCCACAAAGAACGAGCACCTCTTAAGACCACATCCAATTTTGTGTTTGTGGTTTGAAATTCACTTTTTCATTTAACGTAAAACATTTCAAAGGCTTTTATCAGAGAAAAGAGAAAGAAAAAAGGCATAAAGATAAGTTCATTGTGCTAATAAAGCACCAGGCCTACAATGGGAAAGGAGTTGCTAAAGTGTTGGTTGCTGTCAGTCAGACTCTGAGTGCACAGCAATAATCAAATTCAGCCAATCAAGGATGCAGATGAAGTAGGAAAACTTAATCCCCCGGCTTTGACATGCAAGGTTATTGAAACCATTTTTAGCATGAATTGCGTGTGCGTGTGTGTGTGTGTGTGTGTGTGTGTGTGTGTGTGTGTGTGTGTGAGTGTGTATTTGTGTGTGTGTGTGTGTGTCCACACACTGTCCTCGTTTATGGTCAGGGTATTAATAGACCATCCTGTTGCCTGAGAGGAGTGTGGCATATTCATGTGTGTGTGTGTGTGTGTGGGTGTGTGTGTGTGTGTGTGTGTGTGTGTGTGTGTGTTCTGATGACTGGTTGAGACACTTTGAAGTTGACTATGTAAACGCGCCTACGGATGGTCTTCACAAAATAAATAAATGAATAAATGAAATTGAAAAAAAAGAAAGGAACTCTCCAGAGATCAGTTTATTGTTTTATACTGAGAAAACAAAGGCTGCCGAATTGGAGCTGACAGTGAGGAGCAGAGGGGGCCGGGGTGAAGCATGCTCTGTTGGTGACATGTTTATAGCGAGGGGCTTGTGAAAACAGTATGTGAGGCCTCTGAGCTCATTTTACACCACAGCTCATCACGAGCTGCCACCGTCCGCCAAAGTGCACTGAACCTGTACTGATGTTCATATTTACATTATGCAGCATATACAGACGCATCACTTCCAGATCAGGACTTCATAACTAACTTGTCCAGTTCCTGTTTTGGTTAACGTCATGAGAAGAATCCAAAAAATGGACCAATAGAAAAGCTTAAAAATGAACAAAATGTTTTTACATAAGACCGGTACACATTTCTGGGTTGCCAGTTCCATAAGTTTTGCATGTAACTACGTTTCCAGTGTAACCAAAACAAATGGTGTTAACTTCTATGGCATATTTTTGACCATTAATCACAGGTACCCAGAGCCTATTCTGGGGCCAACAGGCACAAGGCCCATGCACACACACACCATTCACTCACACCTAAGGTCAGTTTAAAATGACCAGTTCACCTGACGTGCATGCCTTTGAACTGTGGGAGAAACCAGCAATCCCGGAGGAAACACACGCCACCACGAGGAGAACATGCAAACTCCACACACACACAAGGTCAGGACTCAGATTCGAAACCCCAACCCTGGAGGTGTGAGGCAACAGTCCTACCCACTGTACCACCATGGGGCTGATATACATCATGATCCAAAGGAAATTCAGGTGGTCTGGAAAGTAGAGTTATTTAAAGTAGCTCTGCAGCACAGTTTAAAATATTACAGCAAGTGGACCATAATACACAGTCATCAGTAGAGGTTTTGGCATCCCAGTCTATTTACAGATTTTTGTATTTCTGTTTTTTTATTTGATTTGACATATATTATGATCTGCATGAATTCAGATGGTCTGCACAGTAAAGGGTCATTTAAAATAGATCTGTCGCGACTTAGAGTATCACATCAAATGGACTATTATATAAATACACAGTTGTAGAAGTTTTGGCAACTCGTCTATATACATTTGGTTAATTTTCAAAGTGAAAATAAACAGGAGTGTAAGAATGCATGCAAAACTGGGATATTGCAATGAAAAAATGTGACCATGTGCATTGTGAGCATTCTGTTCACTTTGATTTCATGCAACTGTATTGTTTGAACAATAAAAATCAGCACACACACATTTTATTGTACATTCAATGCACTTAATTACTGTCTGTTTGCTAAATGTAACACATTGGAATTTTTTATCCAATATGTTAAGTTCAGTGTAAAAGTTATGGCACATTTTATGGTGTATGTTTTATTTTTTCTGATATGTTAAACTTTGCAAAAATAACAGAAAATTTGTATAAATTTTAAGGTAGTTAAGGTAGTACAACAAGGCCACAGTTGCCTATAAAGTATGTGTACAAATTCCACCAAAAATTGACCAAAACATTGAACATAAAAAAAAATTGACCGTGACTCTACATACAGCTTTACATTTTTAGTCCTATGTGGTGATATCAGTGCACAACTGTCACACTTTACTGTAAAACTAAGATTATCTACTCCTCATACAGTCTGGATTCATAATAAATGTAATGTCTGCTTCGATGAAATGTGAGGTATGGCTGGTTTTCTGAGGGTGGTGTGAGTAAGTGCTTTAAAGCTGCATGCTTAGCATAGACATCTAAAGATGTTCAAATGTTCAAAAACACTCTTCCTTACTCAAAAAAAGATTTTTTAGACACTGCAGGTTCAACTGGAGAGGTTTACTAGTCTGAGGCATAAGTGATTGAGGATGGCTGCTTTTTCACATGAGCTGAAATGTTAAATAATGTTAAAATGTTAATAACATCACATGTTAATGTTGGGGGCTGCTGGTTATTTTAAGTATCATTGAGTCATCAGTGCAAATAATACTGCAAATGCAAGCAAATCTGCCGACCTGTTGTAATAATAAAGACCTGGTGGAAATTTGAAAAGACCCTCTTGTTAATTTAATGAATGGCCAGTACCCTATTCCTGTTCTGTTCCTCATTCATATGTATGAAGAATAATAAAATTCAGCCAGTTTGCAATGCTTTGCATGTGATTATGAAATAATGAGCCTCGGGATGTAATAAGCCTGTAATTTTAAGGGGTTGAGGTTAAGGATGTTGTCTCTCTCATACATAAAATTGATGTGAGGTTTTGTTATGACAGTGACAATATTTTTGGAGTCTTTTTCTTTTATGTTGGCGCTAGTAGCCAAAAAGGTGTTGGGAGAAGATGCTGTTACAGAATGGATGGTGGTCAGTTGTTATCTTTGAGAGTTATTTGCTGACTATAGTCATTTCTGACATATCCTGATTTGTTATGCTGACGCTGTTCAGAAAAACAGATTCAGATGACTTCACTATTAGAGAGAGAGAGAGAGAGAGAGAGAGAGAGAGAGGGAGAGGGAGGAGAGAGACAGAGAGAAAGACAAAAAAAAGATAGAATGAGAAAGAGAGAGAGAGAGGTTGTCTTGAATTACTACTCTTTCACCTCAAAGTGAGGCAGCCCTGTAGATGTAGTGTGACACACTTCGCCTGGGACCCTGAGGAGTCGTAAATCTCCAGCCAGGCCGTAAACCTTTCACCACAAGGTCTTCACTCGTGTTGATCTTCACTTGCAGTGGACATACTCGTAGATGGAAACATCCCACTCCTTTCTTAAAGTAGTTTTGCACCATTTCTGTACGAGTCAGGCGGTTCTCGGGCTGCAATTTCCAACATAGGACTTAAACCGGCAGCACTTTATTGAAGCTCAGGTTTTTGTGGCAATATAATATGATTCCCCGCTGCACCGCTGAAAATAAACAGTTGCAGTATTCTGACCCTGCAGAATTTTGTGTCTCTTGACGAATCAATCCTTTCCACCAAATTTCCAGCACTGTATGAAGGAGTCACCAGAAGTTCAAAACGCTTTGGCTGGATCTGAAGTGGATCTGCTGTTCTTGTTTGCCTTCAAGCCTTTAAAGTTCTTGCTTATAGAACTTACAGAAGCTGTGCCATTGTGCCATATCCAGACAAACATCATAACCTGGTACAGCACTGTTCAAAAGCAGAAGCTGCCCTTTCGTTTAATTTCCAGTCAAAATGGCAATTTTCTGTCACGGAGAAGAATGCAGGAAAGTGTAGACGCCCAAATGTCGCGTAAGGGAAGGGCCCAATCGCGGAGACAGACGAATGAGCTGGTAACCCACGCTATTACTATCAGAACGCTCTGAAGCAGAGTACGAATTCCCACCAAAGGAATCCT
>JBBJLS010002101.1:0-16588 GCA_037577275.1 Bryconaethiops microstoma
AGTTATTTTGATATTATATTTGCACTATTCTACTGTTCGGTTCTTTTAAATTCTTATTGTATATCTTTATTCCTCTTATTCTCTTTGCTGCATTGAGCATGTTTATGACAAAAGAATTTCCCTCGGGATGAAAAAGTTCTTTCTTATCTTATTTTATCTTTAATTCAGATACTAGATGCAGAAATTATGATTTTTCTCCCATCAATCAGTTTTCAGATTTTTGGATACACTGCACCTATAACCTCATTTTCTCTTAAAATGTATGCATAAAAATGTCAAAACTCAGCAGAAACAAAAGTTTATTCATTTGATGTCCACTTGGATCTAACTGTATTTTCTAAAATTTCATTACTTTAAAGAAGCCTTAGCTCTGCACAATCATGTCATGCATGTTATCAGATTTCCAAATGTTATCAGATTTTGGAACCAAAAATCTCTGCTTCGCGAAAACCTGAATTTGTATTCACAAAGAAGAAGACAATGGTATGAGATGTGCTTATGCTCTCATCGATACTTATGCTGCTTCCTATACATTGTGTTTGAAAGTTCAGCCGTTACCATGTTGGCAGGTTTCTGTCATCTTCTGCTTTATTATCTGTTCTCTAAATTCATTGCGAATCTAGTCCTTTTATGTGATTTTATGTCTCTCAAAATTTTGGGGTGAATCAGATGAGATTTATCTGTTTTTCAAGAAAGGTGGCTGCAGTGTAGGAATAAATACACAGTATTTACCCTAACATAAAGTGGGAGTTTACTGTGCCACAAAAACTGATTTAGTGAAGTTTTAAAAGAATCCCACCCAAAGTATTTGAATACATGTCAAAATGCATCATTATTTTCTTTCTGAGGAAGGTCCCCAATGCCCACCTCTCCAATTGAGTGCATTATTTACCATTCTGTTCTAGGGGCTGCCATAGACCCTATCCAGAAGAAGAAGAGGATGAATAAAAAGTAGGAACACAGTGAGTGCCTATGCTTCTTCAGTGCTTGGCCTTCAATTATAGACATGTTTTTAAGCTTAGAAGGCCCTGGGGGAAAAATAAGCTCAGGGCAGCTGTATATAAGTATATAGGATATCCTAGTCATGCTATCAACATAAAGGACAGTCATTTGAAGCAGTCAATCATTAAATTTCTTACTCAGTGTGCAATAAAAAGAGCAAATTTACTTCAAGTCACCAGCTCATGCGTTGGTCTTTGGTCTGCCAAAGATTTAATTAAAATATTCTGCTTAAGGTTCAGAGAATATAGGTGCATCTATTGTTGTAGCTTTTAAATTAGTGCTTTAGTATTTGGTGCTCCATGTTCTGTTTCATATCTGTGTCTTCTGTGTGTATGTTCCAGCCGTAGCCCACCATCATAATCCCCCATCCATCATTCCTTATTGGCTGAACATACTTTCTGTTTCTGACTGCATTCTGTCATCTAAGTCCTCTAGCCTTGGAAAACTGCTATATTGTTTCTCATTCGTGTGTGTTTTGTACCTTCTGTTGACTGTTATTAGTGTGCTAAGTGTTTTGCCTGTGTGTTCACCACAGTTTTGCTTCACTCCTGTGTTGATTGCGTTGCTTGACAGTAAATACTTTTTAAATCTTATAAATAATACACACTGTGGGTAGCTGAAAGGTAGGGAGGTTGATGCCATTTAGATTTGTATTCTTTTTTACTAATTTGGGGGAAGCTTTATGTCTTTTTTTTTCACTTTTGGGTGAAAGACTATGTGGACTGGTGCCAGCAGATCAACATTGGAAAAACCAAGGAGCTGGTGGTTGACTTCCACAGGCACAAACTTCCTCCACTGCAACCACTGAACATCCAGGGCATGGACATTGAGGCGGTGGAGAGCTACAAGTACCTTGGTGTTCATCTGAACAATAAACTGGACTGGACTCACAATTCAAATGCACTGTACAAAAAAGGGCACAGCAGGCTGTACCTGCTGTGGAGGCTCAGGACTTTTGGAGTGCAGGGGCTGCTCCTGAAGACCTTTTATGACTCTGTAGTGGCCTCAGCTATCTTTTATGGGTGTGGTCTGCTGGGGCAGCAGTATCTCCGCTGGGGACAGAAAGAGACTGAACAGGCTGATCCTGAGGGCCAGCTCTGTTCTAGGATGCCCTCTGGACCCAGTGGAGGTGGTGAGTGACAGGAGAATGTTGGCTAAGCTGTCATCCCTGTTGGAGAACATCTCCCACCCCATGCAGGAGACTCTGACAGCACTGAGCAGGTCCTTCAGTGGGAGGCTGCGGCACCCACGATGTGGGACAGAGAGATCCCGCAGGTCTTTCCTTCCAACTGCTGTCAGACTCTACAACAAAGACCATGCAGTTGACCACACACGCACAAACAAACACACACATCCAATACACCACGGTAGTTATGTGCAATATTATGAGTGCAATTTTTTTGATGGAGCATGTGCAATTTTTTTCTTGGGTGGACCCATCACTACTGGGCAAATTGTGAAATTCAAAATGTGCAATTCTTCTGGTGCATTTATACTGTTATTGTCAATCACTCCACTGTGTACATGTATGTGTGTGTATCTACAGTGTGCTTATAATACATATATATATATATATATATATATATATATATACATGTGTACAGATTTTGTGTACAGACATATCACTTAGTCTACTTTTGTTTATATATGGTTTACAAATACATTTTACAACACAGATGTCCATATTCTATATCTCTAGAATGTACTGTGTACATTTTATACTGCACTATTAGCATAGTATATTATTTTTTTCTATTTTATTCTATTCTATTCTACTCTATTCTATTCTATTGTTTCTTAATTTTTGCTGCTCCTAACTTTGTACTGTCAAATTTCTGCCGTGACAAAATAAATTTCCCACTTGTGGGACTAATAAAGGTTTATCTTATCTTAATTTATCTTATCTTAGGAAGGTAGCTTTCTCTCAATGAACGAACTGGCTCTTACCTGACCTTAGACCAGACCGTAACAAGTGGCATATGTTTAGCTTCTTTTTGAAATGGATGATTCAGTACTGCTATACTATTACTGCTTTTCTGCTGTATATCCATGCTTGAGTTTTTATGAGTGGTCTCACATCCTGCTCTTTCTTAATCGTCAGTGTGACCTTGTCTCTCCTCTGTTGGAGAACCAGAACAGCTGCATCATTATTTTACTGTTCATGGTTTTCCAGTTCTAAAGGACCAGACCTCATTTTATAGATTTTCCATAGAGATTTCTAGCAAATGAAATGTAGCTTTGTGACTGCAACAAGCTGTTCGTCTCCTAATACCGTTCTTCTCATGAATGTACATCTGACATTTTTATGGCATTCCAAAGACAAGGGATGGGTTTCTCAGTTTGAAAAATTCTCCCTAAATGCATATTTTATTCCTGACTCTGACTAAGAAGGATTTTGTTTTGTCCGATCGCTGTATCTTCATGATGACCTGCATGAAATGGTTAGACCAGGCCCATTTCTTTATTTACTTTTCTATTTGATTATCACCACCTTTCTACATCATCAAGAGGGAGTGGCAAGTTAAAGTCAGAAGCTCTGTTTAGCTTGTGAGTAAAGTTTTCTGAAGGGGTGAGTCAGCGTGTAACAGGCAGTTACAGATCCCCATGTGGGAGATCCAGCAAAACGCCCCCATGCCTTAAATCAAACCCAGAGCAAGGCAGAAAGCCTCCCTCTGCACTAGCTCTGTATAGGGATGATTATATCTGCCTTCACATTTCAAGGATTCCTGAGAGGCCCCCATCCCTCTTAATCTTCTTCTTCTGTTCTCCATCTTCACTCTTCTTTTTGAAATTTCTTCTCCATTCATTTAATCATGTCTTTTAGTGAGCGTCCTTCCAGCTTCATCCTTTTATCTTCATACTCTTAGGAATAAATGTTCTTTCAATAGTTCTTAATAGCCTCGATATATGATTCTAGAAAAAAGAAACACAGTTTGCAAAGGATCTTTAAACTTCATACAAGTTCTTGACGTTTGCACTTTTCATTTACAAACCCATTCTGTAAAAAAAAAACATCCACTGAAAGGTTCTTTATTGAACCTTCTATGGTAGTATTTTGCAACCCTGATCCAATTAACTTTACGGCATCTGTATGTTTAGGAGCATACCTGCTCACCATCTCACATCGTATTACTCACTTGCTTGACATGCTTTCTTTTAATCTCTCCTTCATTCATCAGTATGTCCTTGGATGTGTTGTTTTCTCCCGTCTGCTTAACTTGGCCAGAGTCTAATACAGCTGCACTCTCCTTTGGTTTCTCCCCCCCGAACCATGACCTATCCCCATAACCACCCACCCCCACCATTCCCTCAAGTGTACAGCTGCCTCCTACCCATGGTAACATACATACACACAGTACAAACTCCAGTGCAGCTCTCTGCCCCAGATGAACCCACGACACACTCGGGTTAGCATGTGCGCAGGAGACGAAGTGGTCTTAGCACTCCTTGGGGACTTAGTGGTGGTTTTGAGGCTAAATTAGCACAAGAGTGTGTTTATGTTCACTGTGACTTATCTTTCTGTATGTTTATTTTAACTGAATAGGCGGATGTGAAAAGGGCATGTTTGTTTTATATTGCCTTTGATAAGGTGCCAAATTTTTCAAGAATGCCCCTGTGGTGCGGACCTGTCCCGACAGATTCGGGCGCGGATGTACTTATGAAAACATACTTCTCCGTTACGCCTGACTTACATTTCAGAACAATAGCTGAGGTGCTCATTAGTGTGAATCAGTCTGTGTGTATGTGTGTGTGTGTGTGTGTGTGTGTGTGTGTGTGTGTGTGTGTGCGCGCGCGCATGTGCCTCAGTAAAGCAGGAGTGCATGCCTACTCTTTGCTTTCTTACCTCTCAGCAGGTCTTGTGATGACAGACTGATCACAGTGTCTCATTGCATCTTTGATGTTAGCAGACACATTTATTACTCATTTGCACCCCTCCCCATCTTTCTCTCACTTTCTTTCTCTTCTTTCACTTTTTTATCACCCCAGGTCATTGTTGGAGAGTCAGGACAGTCTGTTTGGTAAGACTCTTGACTGACAGAAGGGAAAGAGTGAGAAGAGTCATTGTCTGTCAGTGATCCTTGCCCTCGAGCAACGGTTCAGACACTCTGCCCGAGTGGCTCTATCTACAGATCTAAGGATTGCGAGGATCTCTTGCTCCACAGAATGTCAAATGCAGCAGAGAAGCAGTAATGGAGAGAGGCTGTTGACATGAGGAAGGTGGGAGAACTCTCTAGTTCTCAATAGCCCAACTATTTTCATTTTGACATGTATAGCTGAAGGCATGCAGACGAATGCCTTCAGCCTTTAGGGCTTCGTATAAAGAAAATCTCATGTGTCTAGAAATGTTAGGGTTATCATTTACAATGCTATTTTTAATCTACTGACATATGACATACTGACAATACATAACCATACAACAATCAGCCACAACATTAAAACCACTGACAGGTGTAGTGAATAACATTGCTGATCTTATTGCAATGGCACCTGTCAAGGGGTGGCCTGTACTAGGCAGCAAGTGAACAGACAGTTCTTGAAATAGTGTTAGCTAGATGAGTGACAGCACCTCAATAATAGCAGGTCTTGTTCCCAGTATGCAGTGGTTAGTATCTACCAAAGGAGGTCCAAGTAAGAACAACTAGTGACCTGGCCACACTTTCATTGGCACCCAAAACTCACTGAAGAAAGCAAAGGCCAGCCCACCTGGTTTAATCCCACAGAGGAACTACTGTAGCAAAAAAAAAAGTTAATGCTAATGTAGCACAAAAGAAATAGTTAATGCTGGCCGTTAATAACAGTCAGAGCTGTTTTTGCAGAGAAAAGATGATGTATATTTCCAGGGAAAAATACTGAGAAAGAATAGTGAGGTCTGTAGAACTATGTGTAATTTGACTGAAAAGCAGCATTTGTAAAGCTACATGCCACCTACTTGCACCTATCATGACAACTTACTAAAAGCTTGTTGCAGCATCAGTTATTATAAAGGCCCCTGTTGCCCATTTTGATATCGTTTCACCTCAGCAAGTGTCAAGACAACTGAGACTAGCTTAAAAAAGCCTTTTATATGAGTTATCATAAAAGATTTATGTAGGTGTCGTGTAGCATTATGAACGCTGTCCTTCAGTAAAGCCTCACTAAACTATGTTCAGTAAAGCATCACTAAACTATGTTGAACGTAGACACACAGACACCAGTAGGAGTGAACAAAGACTGTAGTATCTACTGGTATGTTGACCTTAACCTTAAAATCTGTGGCAGGACTTAAAAACTGCAGTCGGTTACAGTTTCTTTTTTGGAGGCATGGGCAAATATTGCTTCATCACAATGTGCACGGATAATATACTCATTCAACAAGCCTAGCCACTGTGATAGCTGATAGAATAGCATAAAATGACCCAGAGGAATAAAAATCTTAGGACAGATATGCTTTTGCTTTATGTGGGTGGTCAGTTTTATGTGATAAAACATGAGGCATCGCATATGTGTCGGTTCATTCCAGGAAAAGGAATAGTGACCAAATATGCTTCAGAAATGGGAGCTGAATGCTTTCTTCTGGCATCACAATCTGCTGTGAAATTTGCTTTACCCACTGCAAGGCACTGGGGAGGCTTTCTTTGGCTGAGTATCACAGGTTGCTTATCCTACATTTTTCTTTTTGTTTCCTTGTGTGGGCTGGTGTACCAAAAGCATAATTCATTTTTACATGACTATAATCCAACTTGTCTTTAGCACCTTAAATGGGTTGCAAATGCGTTGGTTTTCTTGACATCTGCCTTTGCATCTTAGTTTCCATATCGCTTGTATGGACCAAGGAGAGAATGGTACTTTTGGTACAATGTTGATACAGAGTCTTTAAAGGAGACCTAGTACACCAAGCTTTACAATAAATATCAAACTGTTATCTCAAATACACTGCTGCAGTATCAGTGTATTTATATGTTGTACTGCAGAGATACGAGTCGAGCAGAACTCTCAGATCATTAGTGGTCAGTCCTGACTAAGGTTAAGACTAAGCGGTGCTAGGCTATTGTGTTGCTCTCAACTGGACACTTTCAAATTCAAACCAAAAACGTTCTACTTTGCAGACTTTCAGCTCAGTCTGCTCTTTTATTCCGTGATGGTAGTGTAGCATCCTAATTAAATCTACTGTTTTAATCATGTTCTAATCAAGCCTTTCAAATTTGAATGATCTTTGTTTTGTTTTTTTTCATTTGTAAAGCACTTTGAATGACTCCGGTGTATGAAAGACGTTGGAAAAATAAACTTGCCCAGCCTTGCCTATTAAACTGACTATAAACTGACCATACTGTGCTCTGTGGAAGCTGTAATTTAGTCAAACAAAGCCACACTTCCACACCACCTCTACTGAGAGAGCCAACGAGAGCAGTGGTCATTATTATTACAATATACAAAATCAACACCCAGGAAATTACATGTTTTGCTACACAAGAGTAAAACAAGAGTAAAACCAATGTGCTTATAGGTAAGTCTGTCCACTCAGTGACCATCCTGGCCACTCACCTGGCTAGTAATTCCCAGGCCCAACTCCTTTCCTCTTTAAATGGAGACCCCAAACTGGAAGCTAACTGAATGTTTCAAAAATATAAAAAATCTGATTAATTAATGTGTAAAGTTTGGCTCAAACAACATAACAAAAAACTGATTGTTCTGTAACCGAGGGTGGGCTTCTTCCGCTTGTGGCTTTATGAGTAAGTTAACTGACTCGTTTTTCTGAATGGTGCGACAGTCCTTCTAAACATGCACCATGTCGAGCGCTATGAACCCATTCATTTTTCCACAAGTGAAATGTCACCTCCTTTATAATCAAACAAAGACTACATTAAGACGCTATTTGTTTCATACTCCAGAGTTTTCTTTCAATCTTACAAAAAGGGCATTCTACTGTGAAAAAAACAGTAAACTGTATCTGTTGATAATGGGCTGTGAAAATGCAGATACAAAATTGAAAGAATAAAATAAAAATTGCATTAAAACATTTTGTTTTGATCCTTTATGTCCTGGAGAAGTTTCTTCACAGCCTGGATTAGAGCTCATTCCATTTGCATTCATCCATCCAGTAGAACCAGCCCAAAACTGAAGCTATCTGCAGTGCTGTGAAACCTCAAGGGTGTTGCAAAATAAATCTGTCAGGCATTTGAGAGTTTCCAGCTCCTCAGTTTATTTTATCCCAAGTCACACGTGCAAGCTCTGCAATTTCTAGTTTTTCAACACCTCAGAGTGCAATGCAGTTCAGAACCCATCATGAGTGATGAAACACGAGCCACTGGGGTATTGTAATTTCTTTAGATTGCTTGTAGCACAAACCACACACATAGTGTGTTTTAGCATGAAAAAAGCACATAGGCATGCAGACAATCCACATAATATTTCAAACTTCTTTCCCTTTATCTTTTTTTCTGATTCTGATTTGTGTGATGTGTGTAAAAAATAAGTTCTCATTAGTTAAAAGCCCAATGTTTCAATGCTGGAAAGTTTTATGCTTGTGGTGGAACATTTGTGTAATGAAATATCCACATTATGGGCACAAACAAAACAAAATTAAACATAACCAAATAGAGATACAGCTTATTAGTGCAACTGAGTGACATTTTTCTGTGACCTTCTTAATGCCTTCCCTTGCAACCCCCTTTGAGAACCACCGCCTTAAAGAAATAGTTCAGTGAAAACTAAAAATTAACCATGACAGTGTCAATCAGCTAAGACTTGATTCAGTGTCCAAAATTTAGTTTTGTATGCGGTTAATGGAGTAAACCTGTAATGGAAGCTTGTAGTCTCTGTCAGTAATAAAACCTTGTATCTCTGGAATGGCAGCTTTACAGATGAAGCAGAAAACCATTCAAAAATATTTTTTCATAGTAGTTTTAGACCCTTTCTTTTGGTCTATTTATTCTCAAATGTCACAGTGTAAAAGTCAGACAAAAATGATTTTGTTCAAGATTTTGTTCCAGTAGTAATAATTTACGTGACCGCACACTTGGTTCATTCCTTAAATTTGTTTTGTATCCCTGTTCACTTGATGATTTGATAGAAAGGTGTCAGAACACACAGTGCATCACAGCTTGCTGTGTGTGGGGCTGCATAGATGCAGGCCAGTCAGAGTGCCCATGCTGACCCCTGTCCACTGCAGAAAGCGCTTACAATGGGCATGTGAGAATTAGAACTGGATCATGGAGCAAGGAGAGGAAGCCTGGTCTGATGAGTGATGTTTTCTTTTACAGCATGTGGACAGCTGGGTGCGTGTTCATCGTTGACCTGGAGAGGAAATGGCACGAGGAAGCACTGTGGGTAGAAAGCAAGCTGGTGGAGGCAGTGTGATGCTAACTAGTCTAAGTCATGGAGACCCCACCATGCAACTTCTAAGACTTAAAAGATCTGCCACTAACTGAGCCAGATACCAAAACACACCTTCAGGTCAGAGCTGTTTTGGCTGTTAGGCTGCTAGGATGAGGGTAGGATGAGAGGGAGGGAGGGAGGGAGGGAGGGAGAGAGAGAGAGAGAGAGAGAGAGAGAGAGAGAGAGAGAGAGAGAGAGAGAGAGAGATTTGTTTGTGTACAGTGTACAGTGTGTACCTTCAGAAGAGATTAAACATGAGCCACTGGGGAAGTGTAATTTTAGTTTGCCTGTAGGTGCATCCACATTCATGTTATTTCATGTAACAAATGAGGGGTGTGATATGGAGAGAGAGAGAGAGAGAGAGAGAGAGAGAGATGCACAGACAGACAGAGAAACAGAGAGAGAGCAGAGAAGGGGTGAAAGGGGCTGACTATCCTCCCACTTGAAGTATTGTGCATACATGGAAATGCTCTCATTCAGACATGAGTACAGTGATAATGAGTCATCATCCGCTCCAACAGACTTGGCTATTTTCAACTTGAAAAAAATTATTTGGCTCGGGGCATAAATAAGCATACTCTAAACACCACTGTGCATGATTAAACTAGGTTTTAAATTATTTGCTGAAAAATTCATTTTAATGAATACTGAGCATGGCTTAGAGTATTTGCATTTTTTATTTGACATGGGCATTTTAAGCATTTATGTCATATTACCAGTCTTTCACATTTTGGTAATATGATATAAGCGCTTAAAAGGGCCCATATCATAGATTAAGAACAATGCAGTTACTATAACAAGTCATGCTCAGTATTTGTGATGACTTTTTTATAGTAATTGCATTTTTAAAAATCTATGATATGAGTCCTTTAAGCACTAATGTCATATTACCTCTAACTCTATCCAACACATTCATTTTAAAGTCATAAATCTCTACAAAATACACTTTTGCAGTGATTCAAAGATGCTGCACTTGTGTAGAAGTTCTCTGATACAGGAACCTCTCCTGGAGGATATTGAGCAACAAAACTTAGTCACGTGGGGGGCAGAGGGTGAGTCAGTGCTGCCCCCTTTTGGTTGTTTCTGGTAAATGCAGGATGTTTGGTTTCAGTGTCCCAAGTGCGTCCTAGTGTATGTCTGCTATTATATATGACTTATACGGCTACTATGAAGTTATTTTAGTGTCTAATGCACGTTAATGAAGAAACCTACATTGTTTTAGCTTGATGAAGACTCAAATAAGCTAGAAGGCTGCACTACGAGTTTCACGACAGAAAGAGAGGCAGGACACGTAGAGTTAAGAGGGGTGGTGAACTTTCATCTGACTGATATAACTTTTCTGTTTAGTCACAAGTTGGCTGCTGTTATGGAGTGAAACACCGTGGATAACAGGCTGTCTCTGAGAGCATGGACTCAACATATGGAGGTACTGTGGGTCTACAGTTCTCTCCTGATAGCTGGGAGGAGGTTTTAGCTTGTTAGCTACTTGAAAAATACGCTAAGTTTACAGAGTCAGTTTATTATGCTAACCAGCTAAAAGACACTCTATAATGTTGATAGCAGGGATAAACTCTGAGCTAGACTATCAGTCTTGTACCTGTAGGGTTTAAATCCTGTATTTGTTCTTAAATTCTGCCTCATACTGAACTAAAACACCCCATTTCAATCTGCAGATACATAACCATATTCCTAACTACCGTAAAGCCCACCTACGTGTCCCATCCTTCAGTCTGGACTGTTTTGCCTCTGAAATGATGCTTTGTGGACTCTCGGCTAAATATATACTCATTTACATGAGTAATTATTATTACTTTTTTTAATGCACTATTTGTAGTGGCAATGAAGCTGCACATTATGACAGAAGTGTCTCTAATTGTAAACTGGGGTTCACAAGGCTTAAAACCACACTATAAGGGCAAAAGGATTGGGACACACCTCTTAATTATTGACATGGAGTTTACATGAGTATTTTTTACATTCATGCACTGTTTGTAGTAGAAGTGAAAATGCACAGTGTGACAGAAGTGTGAACTGGGGCTCACAGGACTTAAAACTACACTAAATGGACAAAAGTATTGGGATCTCTCAATTTTTGAATTCAGGTGGCCCTTTACTTCCAGTCAAGGCCAATCTTCATGCTTCAGCATACCAAGACATTTTGGACAACACCATGCTTTCAACTTTGTGGACACAGTGTATGGGGAATGTCCTTTAATATTCCAGCATGACTGTGCCCCAGGTCAATAAAGTCATGGTTGGATGAGTTCGGTGTGGAAGAAATTGAAATTGCAATTGCAATATGAAATTTATCCATATTAATTGCAATTGTATTTGAATGCAATGTAATTCAAGTGTCAGGTGTCCCAATACTTTTGTTCATATAGTGCATGTTATACTTTTGTTTTCACAGCTCCACGATCAGTTGTACATCTTCTTTGTTTCAGCCAGTGTTTAAGTCCCCTGATCTGATATCAGTCAGTAAAGAAAATGAGCTATGATTATAATGAGTGTTATTGTGGTTGTTATTCTTTTGTAGTAACATTACACTGAGTTTACACATCAGTACATATTGCTCAGAGGAAGCAAAATATAATGTATGAAGTATGTCTGCGTAGGCAGATTTTATAAATATTATTAGTTTTGCTTGTAAATCTGCCTGTTTCTGGTTCAATATTATTTGTGCCCTTAACAACACAAAATATGATTAAACTAAAAAGACTCCAAGATTGAGCATAAGGCAGTGCCATGTCTATATGTCATCATAGTCCTAATAAATGGCCTTCTTGCTTGGCTCTTAGACTTTCTGGACGCTTGCTAATTCTGTGTAGCCAAAACAGGAAAGTTGTGGGCTGATTTTATCATTTAATCTCCATATGACTTGTGTATATTTCTCATTTTCTTGATTAGTTATGTGGTGTCTTTAACTCTTTATAGATCCTGGAGGGAAGGAACCCAGACTGAATGGTCAGAGTCAGTCAGCACCAAAAGCAACTACTGGAAGAAAGCTAAGTGAGCCAGGACGATTCGCTTATGCTGCCTTGTGTGCTGTGTCTCTTGGCCAGCTGTTTCCCGGACCTCACCAAAGGTAGAGGGGTAAACATTGAATTAAACATGAATATAACATGCCACTATGATTACTCTTAATTTCACTGTTAGTTCACATTGTAATATCAATTCTAGCCAAGTGGTAAGAAAAGTTAATCAGAGAATTATCAGTTTAAATCTCAGGACTGTCATCTGGTGACTGACCTATGGACCACAGGGTTAATAGTATCAATATTGTACATATAACCAGGAGAGGACTTGTTGAATTTGGAGCCCCAGGCAAAGTTCTATCAGGAGACCCCTATCAAAGATGATTGCTTTTAACATGAAATATAATATTTGTTCATCTAGTCTAGCACTTCTTTCCCAGGAGACTTTAGCATGGTGTTAAAGACCGCATATGGAAACCGTTAACCCTTTGGACAAGGCACTTAAAGAAATACTGTTTTTTTGTTGGTTGTTTGGTCAGTTGTACTATTGACAACAGATACATCCACTAACCTAACAAACAACAATTTAAATAATTTAATTTAAGAAATGATTTAATGTCATGTCCTCCTCACAGACAGTTTCGGGAGCACTACCTGGAAGGCTTAGTGCAGTGGCTGGGTCTTGATGAATCTGTCATGCCTGTCATGCAGGCCTTTCTGGCTGGGCTGGGATGCGAAGGTAGTGACACCTTCTTGTCCATCCTGCAAGCAGAGCCTCTACTCAGTGCAGGAGCATTACCTATTACACAGGTGTGTGAATGAGCATGATTTAGCAGTTCTTGTGCTATACTTATGTCACTTGCATGCTTAATATTGTCTGTTTCGTTTTCTCTCAGGACCTTGTTTCGTGCTCTGTCAAAGATGGTAAGGGTCTCATTTGATTTTTTCCTATGACTCTGAACTAGGGCTGCACGATCCAGACAACACACTAGTGTTGTGATTATACGTCTGTGTACTGCAATCGTAAGACATCTTGCAATATTCACAGATCAGTCATAACATTGAAACCAACTGCCTAATAATGTATAGGCCCTCCGAGTGCTGTCAAAATAGCTCAAGCCCATTGAGGCATGGACTTTACTAGACCTCTGAAGTTGCGCTGTGGTGTTTGGAACCAAGACATTAGCAGCAGATCCTTTAAGTTCTGTATGTTTTGACGTGGGGCCTTCATGGATTGGATTCATTTTTCCGGTCCAAGTCAACACCATAAGCAATTTGTCATGTTCCTCAAGTTGCCATTAGGGAATACTGTTGCCATGAAGGGATGTACTTGGTCTGCAACACTGTGTAGGTAGGTGGTACATATCAAAGTTACATCCGTATGAATGCAGCACCCAGTGTTTTCGAGTAGAGCATCACATTGCATCCGTCCACTTGGCCTGTTTCTGTATTGTATCCTGCCGCTATGTCTTCCCCAAGTAAGTGAGGCACACACATCCAGCCCTCCACAGAAAAAAAGAACACGATTAACCAGACCAGGCCATTTTCTTCCATTGTTCCATGGTCCAGTTCTGAAGTTCAAGTGGCCACTGTAGTGAACAGGGGTCAGCATGAGCACGGCTATGCAGCTCATAACACAGCAAGCTGTGATGCACTTTGTATTCTGTCAAAACAAGCAATGTTATTTATTTCACCTGGCAGTGGTTTTAATGTTGTGGCTGGTTGTTGTATTAATAACATATTGTGATGTGGTTGAAATTTGGCATGCATTATTTTGTACAAAAATGCACTTTTGTTGGATTACCTTCACCAAAACACTGGCTTATGGAGCTGTGCTTGGTCAGGATGCTCACACAACACAGTTTCACTGCTTTTATGTAACTAGTTAAAGGCACTGGTTGAATTTGCATCTGTCTAATCAGTTTCAAAAGAATGGTCATACAGTGTCCTAGCATATATTTCTATAGGGATAAAGGACTGCTTTACATACTGCAGGCATATGCATAACTGCACCACTAAGGCCAGTACTGCAGCAATGATTAAAAAAAACAAAAACATATTGTGCAATGTATTATATTCTGGGTCTTTTGAAGTAGTCTGAAAGCCTGGGCTTTTGTTTATGGCTGTGCTCTTTTGCTGTAGGTCAGTACGATGCCAGAGCCCGCGTCCTGATTCGTCATGTGAGCTGTCTGCTGCGTGTGTGCCCTCAGCAGCTGGAAGATTTCGAGGAGACTCTTGGAGAGCATTTAAGAGAAGGAGGAGAGGAGAGCGAGTAAGAGATAAATCCTCTGATGCTTTTCCCCTGCACCATGCATGCACTGTGTTTCACTAAAAGGTTGTTTATTGTTCCTGGTATATTTTTTTGCCTTTTGTGTTTGGGGGATTTTGCAGTAACCCTTAGAAGTCTTGAGCTGTATGATTAAAATGATTAATAACATATTTATTTAGTTAATTGTATTTGCCTTCAGTTTACAATTTGTATTGACAGAATTGAGTCAACCGTGGTTACTATTTCCATTTCTTTCTGCTGTCCAAAATGGTGTGATCTAAAGATAAAGCGTTTGCAGAGCTCCTTAGAAGTTAAGTTATTACTGTACTTTTGCCCCTTATGTAAGTGTATTTACATGATTATATAGTTAGTTACATATAAAATGACACACTCATGCAATATTCATGCCTGTTTAATCAGTGTACAGTTGCAATGTATGAGCAATGTTACTGAATGATGTTAGAGTTTGGTTTCTTTTTTCATTTTTGCATCATATTGCATTCCATTAGGATTCATTACAACAGTAAGTACAAGATCACACACAACTTCTGACAACAGTACAAGGAATTGTACTGTCTCATCCAGGATCCCATTATATGCCTATTATGTGTCCATGTTCAGGTGCCTAGTCCCTATGTGTCTATTCAAGTTTTTCAATGACTCGCGACTCATTTTGTCCACAGAGAAGAGTCATCAAGAAGACGAAAGAAAGAAAGGGGGCGCAAACTACGCCGTTACTTGTTGATAGGACTTGCCACTGTTGGTGGGGGCACAGTAATTGGTAGGTTTAAACACCATTTCTTATTTCTGTATCTGCAAACAATGTTGTGTTATGCATCTGTCCCCATAATTGACAGTGTTATTTACTGACAACCACATATGCTATAGAATCTGGACAAAAATGAATAAATACATTTTCTTAATTTCTTTCTTGTAAAAATGATCAAATATTCAGTAATATTTTGAATAAAAACAAATTATGGAACCCAAAAGGCAAGTTTATATATGGTAATATGGCCTGTCACATCTACAAAAGAAGTTGTTAGTTCATGGTAGCTAATAATGCTAAATAAAAGCAATATCCCATGAAGGGGAAGTTTTATTTTACACCATAAATTTTTCTTAGTATCAGATATTTATGGCTAATGATCTAAGCATACAAACAGTAGCAGCAAGTCTCATAAAAACACTTGTGATTATGACACAATGATGTCTGAAAAAATTGGCCAGTAGTTAAGAGAGACCACTACAAACAACATGCAGCGTCAGATAAATCAAAATACAGTATCAATTAGAGTTGTCACAGTTACTGATTAAAATCAATTAGCTACTTTGCCGTTTGAATGATAAACAAGGTGTCACCAGGTCATTATAAAGCTTGTTGAGACTAAACATTCTCCATAGTGGGAGCTATTATTAGTTAAGTTATTTTTGTGAACATCACTTAAAGAGAGGAAACCTACACCAGCAGAATCTCACAGATGCACTGTTATAATTTGCAAATTACTGTTTACTGTTATAATTTGCAAATGTATGACTCCTTGATGAGTAAGGTAATTGCCAGATTGATGAATTACTAATATAGTTCATAGTTGCATTAAATTAGGTTTCAAATGCCCCCCTGTAGCTGATTATCACTCATAGTGAAAATGGATAACGTGTGTATGATAGGTGTAACGGGGGGTCTGGCTGCACCTCTGGTGGCTGCTGGGGCAGGGGCAGTGTTGGGGGCAGGAGGGGCTGCTGCTCTGGGATCAGCCACCGGCATTGCCATTATGGCATCTCTCTTTGGTGCTGCCGGAGCAGGCTTAACTGGTGAGTTGACCATCGTTATCTGTAGAGTACCTAATTGCCTAATTATCATACAGTGGTGTGAAAAAGTGTTTTTTTTTTTCCTTCTTGATTTCTCATTTTTTTCCATGTTTGTCACACTTAAATGTGTCAGATCATCAAACAAATTGAAATATTAGTCAAAGACAACACAAGT
>JBBJLS010002131.1:0-16585 GCA_037577275.1 Bryconaethiops microstoma
TCAAAACAGGCTATATAAGCTGAAACTAAACACAAAACACATGATAATGATTAGTACTTCATCCCTGGCCAGCCAAGGCCTCATTCCTGGCCAGGGATGAGGCCACACCCTCAGTCAAGAAAGAGTCCTTTCCTGTCCTGGACAGCACAGACCTCTAGTGGCCGCTGACTGGGGATGTGACAGCAGACAGTCATTATTCTGTATACATACAGCAGCGGGGTGAATAGGTCTCATCACGACAAGCAAAGAAGATCTTCCGTTAGTATAAAGGAAAGCATGCATTAGAGGAGATGGTCTCTAATCACAGTGTTCCGGTGGGCCCCTTTTATACACCTCCAGCTTCTTGTTAAGTATGAGCAGGCAGCAGCCTACAGCCATGGTGCATCCTGCAGCCCTGTCCCTCTGTGCTGATCGTTGGTCCATAACAAGGATGCTAAAATGGAAAAAATGCTGAAAAAAAATGCTGAACAGAGCATAGTAGCATTTTGGTGTCATCAGCTCTCCAAGAGATGCCACATTATACCATTAAAACGTATAAAAGGCATCCCAGAAAGTCTTTTCTTTCATCTAACCACAAAAGGCGATACAGACTAAGTGGAATTTTGATTGGAACCAGCTTTTATGCATTCTGTTTTTCCCACAAAGGCCACGGAATAAAGCTATTGACAGGGCTGTAACAGCTCCCTGACCTAAACCCCACTAAAAACCCATGAGATGAGCTGAAGAGGACAGTCCAAATCAAAGGACGGGATCCTGGAGGAGTGTTCTCATAATGCTTGATTATATGGCTTAATAGGAAAATCGTCATTGCCTTAGTACTTAATGCAGGGGGGGTCAACAGTTGTGACAGAAAGTATATTTAAAGTATATCAACTCAATTTAAGAGCATCTTTTTCGGCATTTTTTTCTTTTTTCATTTTTTTTCTGCCTTTTCTCTTGCATCATCAAGTAGTTTGGTTGTTTATCTGAACTGTCTTCAGAGTAAGTTATGTTCTTAAAGTTCATATTCATGTTGAAAAATGGTGGATGTTGAGTGGGATCAATTTTTAATCATTTCAATGCTCGAGCAAGTCACAAGCTCACATTACACATCCGGGCATTAAACTCTCACATGGGAAAAGTAATGATTTGATGTCTCTGCCGAGCCATTTAAAACGGCTCAGCTCAATTGAAACTGACTTATCCAGTCACTCCTGACACTCACTCAAGGCAGTTTATAACAAGTGCAAGCTTCAGCCCATGTAGGTGTCATGCCTCTGTTTACCCAGCAGTGTACCCCCAAGCTGAGAATTATCAAAGAGCTCAGTTTGCTTTGCTTCTTGGTCATGCAGTTTCATTTCATGTCTTGGAGCTGTTTCACACTTCATTTTGCTTCTTTTCAGTCATAACACTGTTGACAGTGAAACCACGAACAACTATATTACGCATATGCATTCTAATAAATATTCAGTGCAGGCCAATGGGAAGTGGGGAGGGGGTCAATTGCAGTGGCTTCGGATTGGTTGCAATGCCTTCATGTTCAATGTTAATGGACATTATGGCACTTAAATCAAACCCTGGGGAGAAAAAGGCAGTGGGGCTTCAAGCTGCTTTAAAATTCTATATTCCAACACTAACCCACCAGAACCTTCATCAATAATAAAAAAAATCCCAAACCCTCCTTTATTCCTTGGCCATTGCTTGGAGAAACGAATGACAGCACCACCGCAGGCATACCAGCCCAAGGAGACAAGCCTTCTACCATTAGACTCATTACCTCAGGAAATGCAGGGATGAGAATAGCCGCCTGTATCCAGAGGGCATGAAAGTAGCCCCTAAATTTCCGGCATCCTATTTCTGTCTGTAAGAGGCTGACAATGTTGAGTCAGGTTAAAAAGGAAGATGAAATCATGCAATATTGATATGGATCTCTAAAGCATTTTCACGCTGTAAAAAACATTTGAACTTGAGCTATCTTAATTCATTTTTGGTGAATAGCAATGGTTTTCAAATAAAATCCCTAGGAAAAAGAGTTTATGCCTGTAATTTAAGGTCTTTCTCAGTGTATTGAGGAAGAACTCAAGATGAGCAACCATGTCATAAAAAATGCTTTAGTTCAGCTAAATACTATTTACTGTACACTGATCAGCCACAACATGAACCCCTGACAGGTGAACAACAGTGATTATTTTTAGTTCAATGAAACCTGACAAGGGGTGGAATGTATTAGGCATTGAGATACATTGAACAGCCAGTTCTTGAAACTGATATGTTGGAAGCAGGAAAAAATTGCCAAATTTTTTGGCCAAATTGTGACGGCTAGACAGTAGATAATCTCCAAAACATCTGGTGTTGTGAGGAGTTCCTGGTATGCATTGGTTAAAATGTAATGTAAATGAACAAAAAAAGTTACATGAAAGGACGACTGATGAACCGGCGACACTGTCATGGGTGCCAAAAGGCTCACTGACGTGTGTGGAGGATGAAGGTTAGTCTGTGAGGTCCAATCCCACAGAAAATCTCCTGTAGCACAAATTGCTGAGCGAATGTTGACTGTGACAGAAAGGTTTCAGACCACACAGACCACACATTTCATGCTGCACATGAAGCTGCATGGTCACAGAATGGTCAGAGTGTCCACGCTGACCCCTGACCACCACTGAACGCACCAACAGCACCTACTGGAGTATTTAAAGGAGGTGGCCCAGTTTTTATGAATCACAATCATGTAGTCTTGACTTAAATGATCTGCTGTTAATGTCTTGGTGCCAGATACCACACCGCTTTTTCAGTGGAGTCCATGACTTGATGGGTCTGAGCTGTTTTGGTGGCATGAGGAGGGCCTACACAATCATCAGACACAGGGTTTTATTGTTATGCATATATGTATTATGTATATTATGTTGTCGCATTATATTGTGGAAATCTCTGTTCTCTGATGATCTAAACGCATATTTGTGATGGTACTCCCCAGAGACATTTTTGTGATGTGAGGTTTTGCTTGACATTGACAATATACACATGTGTATGTGTTCAGCGTTTGGTCATCAAAAGGCTGGAGCGTTTGTGTAATTTCATATTCAGTCTTCATTCATATACAGTCAGCTCCTCAGATGTTGCGCAATACACATTAAATGTCTCTGCAAATGAAAACGTACAGCTGATCCAAGGACATTTGAGAGTTTGTGAGGACATAAAAAATGAGATCCGTGTTGTGTTGTGGGTGTTGCAGAATCAGTGACAGATTTCTGTGCTGGCTAGTGACACAATGGCAAGGTCATGTAACTAAACAATGCCATGCAACATTTCTGTTCCAGATTAGTTAAGGGCAATTCATTCTTAGGCTTCATTTTTGCACCTAGCAACTTTCTGAAATTTCATTTTCATTCCTCGAACAAGCTTGCTTACCGCTGGAGCAACCTGCCTCAGCTCTGTCCTGTCGTGCTTTGCAATTTCAGTGGTCAGGACCAGGGAACAGATAAAATATAAAGCATTGTTGTTTATCTCAGGTCCCTATTTTCCCATGACAAGAAAATGGAAAATCTCTGCCGACTGATTCTGCAGGACCACCGTTTTTACCATTACAAAAAAACCCGTCTTGCGCAGACGAACTCTTTTGCTTTCACGGGAATGTATCTCTTGCTGTGACACTGAGGGATTGTGCAAGTTAAACCTGCTGCAATGAACAGTGTAACAGAAAACTAATATTTGCCTGAAACATATAATACCTGTCAAGCACACTGGAACATCCGATCCTCTGAAATGCATCTGATCCTCTGAAATGTCAGCCAGGATTCGGCTATCTGTTCATCGTATGTAGAATAATAAGCAGAATCCACCATCACTAGAATGTTGAGAGTTCAAAAAGGCTGTAATTAGTTTGTGCGTGTGTGTGTTTGTGTGTGTTTGTGTGTGTGTGTGTGTGTGTGTGTGTTTGTGTGTATGTGTGTGTGTGTGTGTGTGTGTGTGTGTGTGTGTGTGTGAAAACACAATGATTGCATTTTGTCCTTACCTTTGTGACAGGACTCCAATCAAGAAGTGGTGTCTCCCCAGAGACCCACTCTGTCAGGCTATGCCTGTTTGTGTGCATGTGCGTGTGTGTGTGTGTGTGTGCGTGTGCGCACATGGGTGTGTGAATGTGTTAAACTCTGATAACCCTTTAATCACCACCTATATTTTTAAAATATGATAAATGTTCAAAAGAAAACTACAGTACGAAATAAACTTCTCTAAGATGCAATGAACCATTATAAACACGAAATACCTTTAAAAAATATGGATAAACTTTAAAGGGATAGGGATGCATAACAGTAATGAGAAATTGGGAAATGTGTACCGCCATGAAAATAAATAAATGTTTTTTTCATTGATTTTGAAGTAAAGATATTGCTTTTGCATGCTTTAAATGCCAGCTGTTTCAGTTAAAAAAGCTTTAAGACCAGCATATAACATACATATTGGGCAAAAATCATTCACACTTCACAGTCAGTGTAGCATGTTCCAAATGGTGAAGATGTTTTTTTTTCTGAGAAAAATTGGAACCTGGAAACAGTGAGAGTGATTAACATTAAAGACCAAATTAGTAATCATTGCAACTGGCAGGCCAGATTATGGTAGTAAAACAGATTCTGTTATTGTGAAACTCAGAGCCAATCCCAGCTGCTTCTGACTTCAGCTGTCTTCACTAATGCTCACATTAACTGATACCCTATCAAGGACTGAGAATTGAATATAAGAACTACTCTAAAGGTTACCTCAGGTGCTGGATGAGGGCATGTTTGGAAATGACATATGAAATTATATTCTTATAGAAAGTAAAAGCCCTCTCCAGATTTCCTCTATATTTTATTTTCCTCAGTAAATGAATTTAAGTCCTTGCAGAAAAAAATATAAGAACACGACGGAAAACAAACAGTTTTAAACACTTACTCTAATTGGAGATCATTGCTGAGAAGGAATTCAGACCAGGTAATTGTTAAAGAATTGTCTCACTGGAGGGCTTTTGAGCATGGACTGCCTATTTAAGGCCCTTCCACAGCCTCAGTCAGAACCTAGATGCTCTGTCACCCCAAAAACTTCTTTGTGTTTCCTTTGAGGGCTTCAGAGGGTGACTTGCTTTGTCAGTTAGTTTGTCAGGTAATGAAGAAGCTAAGCGTCTCCACAGTACCACACTACCACCACCATGTTTGACTGTCCGTGTGCTATTATTTGGAATAGTATACAGACCATTATCCCAAAAGACTAGAGTTTTCTGGCAAATCTGAGATGAGTCTTTATGTTCGTCTTGGTCCATTTTCTGGATATTGACGATATTAATTCTCATGCAGCATTGAACTTTTTTTAAAGGCAAATGCCCCATTATTGCATGGATCACAATTCGTCTAGCCAATTTCATTCTATATAAGACCTGTTGACATTCTCCATTCTGCCCTTGGAAACAGTTTCACATTAGAAGGTAATTGTGTCACTTCTCGGCAGATGACCGGTGTACATATTGAATTATAAATGCATAAACAAATCAAAGGAAATACGTTACAGGGGAGTGGCTCACGCTTCTGTTCGGCTCTCGTCCAGGTTTAGAGCACTTTTTAGCTGGCTCGACGTCCTCTATGCCCGTGCATTATAATGACTGTTCAAATGACACGGACAAAAGGAGCAAAGCAGCAGACCCAGTGAGCCTCAGGTAGGCTCTGTGTTAGTATTCAACAGATGACTTCTTCAGAAGTGACTTCTCTATCAGCAGAGGGACTGTGAGGACACAGGCGACCTTGGGAAATTGTAATTGATTACCAAAAAAAAAAAAGAAACAGAACAGGTTGAAGCAAATGAGTGCCTCAGTCAGTATGGCCTGACATCCCTGTCATCATGCAGACATTTGCCCAGTATAATTAGTCTTTTTCAGTTAGGACAGAGAGTCCACAGGCATTAGAGGATAGGCATTATTGCCACAGTACATTCTATCCAAAAGCTCTGTGGCATGTTTTCGAATTCCAGCTGGTGTGTTATGCATGCATTTGCAAAACATATGAAACCAGCATGTAAAATTCATGTGCCGATTGCTTGAAGCATCGCATTCTGTCCCCCGAAAAAGGAGCCATACATTTATGGATCTGAATAAAAAGAAACAGCAGACGGGCGTCGATATCTTCACCCCAACCTTGGGGTGTGTGGGTGGTGTGTGTGACCAATCTTTGCATCAAATTCTCTCACAGATACTAACAATAGTAATTCATTTACATGGCCAGTGCTGCAGTTAACAGATTAGGCTGAAAATTTTTTTTATTTTTTTGCTTTCAAAGCAAGTGCGAAAACACAGAGGAAAGAACCCAAGTGTGTAACTTGCAGATTCGTCACACGGCACCAAAGCACTGCTCTCCAGGCCCTTCTGCTCTGTTTAGCTGTAAAGGATAAGTCATGTGTTTCACTTTAAATGGATGGGCACTCTCTGTTTGTAAGGCTCGTGTTGCCACTGTTAGACCCTTGAGAAGCTTCAGACAGCGTGCAGCTGAAGCCGTGATGCCACAGGCAAAGAACTTTTGGATTGTATGACAGACTTGATCTCTATCCTTTAGAAAACGTGAAGGCTTCACATGTAGTTTGTCTTAGGACTGAGAGAGGATTTCTTAAAGTTTTAATAAAGCTGAGAAGTTAAGCATGGGAGATGGTGGGAAAGTGGAAAATTGGTTCTGGTGCTGATGATTTCACATTAGATTCCCTGTGATCAAAGGGAATGAGTAGGCTGGCAGATAGCACACTCTTTTAACCCCATTATCTCTCATTATAGTGTTCTTATTCATGAGCATATTATCATGGCATGTTCCAGAGCACTTGACTGAGGTTACTGATATGTCTACACAGTCAGGCTCCCAAGTCCTGCAACCCCTGTTGTGGGACAAAATTGACTTTAGCACAGTGGCTGAAGATTGATCACAGACAATTTTCTGTCTCCCTTAATTGTGTCCTTCAGCTACACCTAAAACACAAACCCAGGAATCAGTTCAATTATACTATGATATAGTCCTCACAGCAGCTCAGCTCAGGCTTGACAGTTAAACACTTAGGGTCGGTCTCCCAGACAGGGATTAAGACTAGTCCAGGATTATGTAGTGCTGTGCATAGAGATTTTCCATTGAAAAGGAAAGGGTAGTCCAAGACTAGGCTTAATCCCTGTCTGGGAAACCGACCCTTAATGTGATGAGTAATTAATCAGTGTGATCAGTTATATAATTAGTCATTATTATAAAGATGTTTCTAAGAAATACATTCTAAGAAATTCGACCAAGTTAAAATGAAGTAAAACTTTGGCATATTTAACTTTACAGTAGTTACTTAAAAGGGAACTCCTCTGTTTTTTAAAAACGCAGTTCACACCAAACCATGACTTTGTTTACATCCTGACTATTTAATGATGCAAACATTCTGAAAGGGAGAATTCTGTTTTTAGTGATAATGCAATATTCATTCCTCTCTTTTAAGTCCCTGCAAGGTTATCGAATAACTATGAAACAGAATTATGTTTTGCCACCGTAGCATCTCAGCTATATAATTATTTTAGCATTCCTGAGCTAATAAACCTGTTCTTGAGGTCTTTCAGGATTCTAATAATCCAATATATTCTGGATATTTAATTTAAGATGAATATTTATATTGTTCATTGTTTTTTTGGAGAAGATATTTTATGAAGTCAGAAAGATTGTTTCTTGTGTTGGAACCACAGTGAAAATGATGCTTTAATGTGAAACCCTCTGTGTGCATACAGAAACGCTTGTGCCGGTTCAAACAAACACCCAAGCTTTTAGAAAGCGTCGAGACACTGGAAATCACAACACAAAGAGAATCATGTCCCAGTTTTTAATGAGGCCTCTGTCTTTCTCCTCCATTTCCTCTGAGCTGAGAGCTTCAGGGATTCCTTTTGGAAGAGGTGCACTTTTAAGTGAACTTTTTTTCCCCCCAGAAGAGTTCCTGGGGTGCCTCTCAGATGGTAAAAATGTCAGGCATGGACCAAAACCTCCGGAGCCTGTAAATGCATGCAATCTTGCTGCCACTAGGAACAGGCCGTCTGTGGGCTGATAGTACATGTAAATGTCAAGGTCAGCACCTGTTCAAAAACAAACCCTAGGAGCAATTCTCACACGTTGAAAAACAGTATATGTATCTGTTATATTTTAATGTATTTGTCCTAGATTAAGGAGTGAAGCATGTGCTGAATATAGGTACAGGTCTCACAAGATCCCTGCACACATGAATTCTCAGGACGTTGCTGCCACAACAGCTGCATATTTTTTTAAAATAGACTATTTTTATTATGAATATATTCCAAGTACCTAGGGTCATGTGTTTCTTTTACTTTATTTTGTATTTGTGGTATGTTTGAGTGACATTTCTTCTCTTCATGGACATCACGGCAGTAACTGATATTGGCAAAAATTATTGTGGTGTGAGATAAGGAATTTATGTCCATTTGCAGACAATGTATGGAACTGGAACTGGTACTGGAGCTGTGTATTTCCATTAGGGCCGTCACAATAAATTCTACAAGCATTCGAGTAATCTAGCCAATATGTTGCGAATTTATCGAATTTATAACAGCAAACATTTAATTTGACTTCATGTTCAGACGTGTTTAATGTGCGTCACTGAAAGAGAAGGAACCCACAGCAGTAATATCTCACAAATGTGTGCAAATAAAAAATTTGTTGTTATAAATTGTGTGTATTTCTATAAGGTCTGTCACTATTGAGTATATATTAGCAACCAACACTATGAAACCAGCACGCCTTAATTTTACCCCTTACAATTACCTAAATTTTGACCTTAATTTTCCATACAGGAAATTAAGCACAATTAAGCAAAAAAGTGCACCAACTTTTGTATCAGTGCACCAAAGCGCTGCGTTGTGAGACACTTGTGAGGAATGTATTTTCTTAGTAAGCTAAAAGGCAGTTGCCCCATTAGTAATCATTCATTTTAAACTTCGAATAAAGTTGACATGATTAACTGTAAAACGGCAATGTAAAAAAAACCCTGAATGTCCTACAAAATGCCCTGTTTTAGTCAGATATGCCTTAAATAGCAGTTCAACCAGGGTAACTCTCAAATGGGCTTCGTAAGTTATGAATAATAAAAATACAAGTAATAATAATAATAATAACAACAACCACAACAACAACATTTTTTACATTTTTTAAATTGTTGAGACCTAGAACAAAAAACTGCGTTATACAAACAGTAATAGACAGCAAGCAAATCATTCACTATGTTTCCAGCATGGAATTGTGCACAAGTGTTGCAATAACAAATGGCTTTTCGTTAGACATGTTATTTCTGTAGAAGCCATGACATATTATAGGTTCAGGATCCATGAAGTGCACTACTTAGGTAGTAGTTATTTGACATTTTGCTCCAGCGTGGAAAAGGGGACACATGAACAGTTTGGTATCAGTGTTATCACCATGGTGGTAATTTGCTGAGCAAAACCTGAAAGTTATTGCATTGAATACTGCTTTGTTATGATATGTTGGTTATTATAAATCTTGAAATGACTACAGTACACTGATGAATGTCTGTACATTCTTGTCCTCCCTGAACACTCTGTTACGTGGCAACAATAATCATCTAAACAAAGGACTGTTCTTGGCAGAATAATCAGAATTAGAATGGGAAAACATTCTAATTGCTTCAATGTATATTCCAATTAATATTAAAAATATCAAGCTATTTCTTGAAAAATAAAATGCGTATTTTGTTATACTTTATGCTGTTCATTGTTTTATAAAAGCAATAAGCCTCTTGAAGTTGTGGATTACAGTGACTTTGTCCCAGATCATGGGGTTTATACCCCACAGCCTATAGAAGACTTTAATTGTTAAATTAAAGATATGGCAGCAAGAGATCAAGAGAGAGCTCTTTTCCTTTAAACGTCTTTTCCTTTAAACTCCCCATGCTTCCAGCCCCAGGGGTTCCCATACAGAACATGAACATATATGACAGTAGCCTCACCATACAATTTATGGAACAAGGTCAGTCCACCCCCGAAAGCTACACGTTCTTTCAAACAATGCCTACAAACTCCAATGACCACAGAAGCGCACCAAAATGACAAATATAGTGACTACGATGCCACAACACATGAATCAGAATGGATATGTTCAAAATGTAATGACTTTAGAATGCTAGTGTGAATGGGAACTTTCCTAGAAACCTTCTATCAGTCACTCTTCCCTACATATATTTTCATTTCTCCACTTAATAGCCCCCAGGAAATTCACAGAATTAATGACTCGAATGATTTTTGCTGTCCCTTCAAACGTTTATGTTCTGGTATGGATCAATATTTCGCTCATCTTGTTATGAAGAAATATGCTTTGATCCCAGAGTAGCTGTCACTGACAGCAATGTATGACATTTAGTTTGCTGTTGTGGCAGGCCTCAACTGCTTTGGGGGAAAAAAGCATGTGAAGCTTTTCACCCTTCCGGACTGTTGGCACTGCCACAGAATTCAAGAGAGGCCGACTACTCTGGGAACTAGATGGCTTGGAGTAAACTATGAGAGCATGGGCAAAAATTAATTATGAGGTATAACAGGGTTTCAACTTTGCCTTTTCCAGCTAATTGCCTTCTATTCTTCCGGGCTATTGTGAGCTGCGTGCAATGTTGTGGCCTCGTGCCTCTTGTGTAACAGTTACTCGCAGCCTCTGAGAAGTAAGTCTCCATACAAAAGGAGACAGAGTTGTGAAAATGATGACCTTGTTTGTCTGCCAGTCCGAAAGCCGAAATTTATCCAGGAATGGCACAATCGGTTAGGTTCACACACGCCTCTGTGATGGTTTCAAGCAGTTGCTGTGAATTGACTCATATTCTGAAGAAATCTTGCCCACTGCTCTAACGTCATAGCCGATTGCTTTTCCCACAAATTGGTAGCAGTGAGACACTAACTCAAGCCTTATTGACAACGATTTCCGTAAATCTGTTGCTGCTTTATTTATTGCGCTACTCCCTCCACCGATTCCGCCCAGACACGATGGTGGTACATCTTGAAGCATACGGCGCAAACATTTTTCTGCCTCCTTCTCTACATTGCAACTGATGGATCCCATGATGCAACAGATGGTAATATGTGCCCTTGAAACATTGCCAAAAACTTTAAACAGCAGTGTGTGTGGTAGCAGATGCTTGTTTCAAAGCTGCACTTTTTCACATTTTTGTGATTACATTTTTTGTTTGTTTATTTCACTGAGCTGCCCAGCTTGAAGAACAGGAAAGCCTCGCTTTTTGCGGTTAGATACAGTTCCATACATAATCCAACGGCGGATTTTTCCGGCAATTATGTAAACAAGGGCTCGAGGAAACTTCAGAAAATCCCTGATACTTCTTGAAACCCAAAGATACAAGACAGAGCTGTAATGAACAGAAATGAGATGTTATCCATATACTAGATCAAAGTGCCTTTAATTGGTTAAATTATAAATGCAAAACAATTCAACAGACAAAACAATACATGATAAAAATTAAGATCACATTTACCTTTGACTTTTGTAATCTTGACCAAGGCTGTAGTGGACAAAGCCTGTCTCAGACTCAACTGTGCACTCGAGGCGTTTTTTTTATACAGTCTCAGACTTGTCTTGATACACTGATATTTGTACTCTTGGCCATTGGTCTCACCAAATATTTCAGTTGGTCTTGAATGAATTCATTAAAAAACATTTGTCTCTCTCATTTGGGGTCCTGGTCTTTGACTCAAAAATGTCGGTCTTGACTACAAGCTATAGATCCTGATGTATGTAACTGTAGATCTGGTTGAAAGGCTGTTGCTTGTTATTGATTGGTCCCCTAGATTTGATTTTCTAGCTCAGACATATGAATGTCTTGTTCATCTGCAGCACTCACAGATTAAAGATGAATATTTCAGGAAAAATGTTTAATTTACAAAATTTACAAAATTGTCAAGAAATGTTTGGTGCTCAGATTCAGTTCAGAACTGCCACTCATGAGGCAAATGTTGCTTACAAACACTAACTCAAAGTCACTCACATGGCCCATGTTTTCTGTAAAAAATAATCACCAAATCTCTCAGTACATGCTTGCACAGAGTGATTGACATGGTTTGAGATTCTAAATCATGGCTGATATGTGAATACTAGCTTTGGTGCTAGTATTAACTGAAATAGCTGCTAGTAGTAGTGATGTTTTATCCATTTTTATAGTCACACACTACAAAACCAAACCCCTTAATTTTACCCCTTAAAAGTACCTTAATTTTGACCATTTGACAGATTAAGGCTGATTTAGGAGCAAAACTACTGAATTTCCCCTTCCTTTTTCAAATTTGCCACTTAAATAATAGAACCTCCTTTATTAACGCCTCAAATTTATGATTAAGGGGTTTCACACTCGTGCCTTAAATCAAATTTTAAGATAATATGAGGGGGTCGGTTTCACAAATAAATGGCACTTTAATTCAAATTAAGGGGTTTGGTGTATAACTTTAAGTTATTTAAGGGGGGAGTATATTAAATTAAGGTAGGGTTAAGCACATTTTAAGTACATTGTGTTTCATAGTGACAGTAGATCATACTGTGTCCTAAATGACCTTAGAAAAATGCTAGATGCGGTTTTTGAAAGTTGACAGAATATTTTGTGATGTGTTTTTATGGAAACTACTTGGGCCATTTGGGTCTATAATGACTGTTAACAACATTAGCCTTGCAGCTACAGTTCTAAATGGCAGAAGCCAAATTGGACATTAAAATGTGTCTTTGCAGATTGACCACCAAGGATAAGTAAAAAATTGATAATAAATTATTCTTTCAAAGCAGAAACTTGGAAAACAGAACATTCTTTCATAGAGGACACCTTAAGACTTCTTAGACCTCACTCAAGTGAGGAAGAGAACTAGATTAGCACCAAGCAATCGTCCTGACAGTAATGAGCTGATAGATCACTGTCACCACTTGCTAAAGGGGGAACAAGACATGAAGAGTCTGCTGGTTGGATCATGCTCCAAAATTTATGAGCACTGTTTCAAAATTCAGCACCAGGGTGAAGGAGCCTGTACTCGACATCAGAGATTTGACACATCTCTGAGAAGAGAACTGATATATAAGTGATATGGCTTAAGTCTGGATCCTAATCATGCAAAAAACACTATAATTAGGTTCTCTCAACCTCACGTTATGAAATAATCATAGTCTTAAAAAGCATTGGATCAGGCCGAGATTATTTCTTCTCAGTTTGAGTGTGAACAGTTGTTGAATTTCCCCAAATTTCTTCTGATCTCTATAAAAGAGACTGATCCTAAGAGAGCAATATATGTTACGCTGGACATAAAAAGCAGTATCAAGATAAAATAGGCTCCATAGGTACTTATCTAAGAGGTGTTCCAGGGCAGTGGAGACATTGGTCATGTTTTAAAAGCCAATGTCTTTCTCCATCTCCCATATCAGCTATGGATGACATGATAAATTCTGGGTGCCGGGAGATGATGTGTGTACTCCATCACTCAGTATCCACGTAGCTCAGCCTGGCCTTCTGTTATTATTCCACAGATGGGCCATATCCATGGTATGAGATGGTATGATATAGTGCTAGCAGATACAGCCTTGGAATTCCCCATGAGCTTTACAGGTTGGTTGGTATCTCCTTATGTGCAAGAAATATGAAAGAAAAACACACAAATCAGTTTTTTTTATTTTTTTATTCGATGACCAATTTCATGCAGTAGCTTGGTCTCCTCCAATCACATGATGGACATTTTGGAGCGTGAAGTCGAGCACAGGCTTGCTCTGAGTCACATGAAGTGCTCGGGCTGATGCTAACAATGCTCGCATCAGCTAACAGACACCCGCAATGACTAGCATCCCGTTAAGTGATGGGGAGTGGGAAGGTCATCCTATCCCCCCATAGAGATCAAGGCCAGTTGTTCTTTCTTGGGCTCCTGGCCATGTTCAATTTCTGCTTTTTTTTTTTTTTTTATTAGAAATATGTAAACCAGTGCTGCATGACAGCACACTCTGAAAATAGTTACCATAGAGTACTGAAAAAGAATACCATATAAAACACTTTTATTTTTTGGTTCCCTAAATAATATTTACTTGGATAGTTTCAAATAAGGCATCTGTGTGTTTGGTTTGAGAATCAAACATCCAAGCCAAGAACCATTTACAGACCTTTATATTTTTTTAAGAGTACAGTGGGTTCTGGGACTAAAATTATCTGTCTAAAAGCTTGTTTAACACCCTTTAATTTGTCTGAAGGAACATTTTGAGCAAAATAGGCTACCTAGGTTTTTATCTGTTTGGGTTGACTGAAATAGGTGTAAAACAGGAATTGGATTTTAATGCTCTTCAACCCTTTTGTGATTTTGCTTTTAATGCTCACTCTGAGCCCCTCGGCTGCCAAGGCTGCCTCACCTTGTCTTCACTCTGTTTGTCCTACTCTACCTCTCACAAATCCACTCTTGTACCACCACATAGTGCTCGTGCTTTTCATTTTCAACTCATCCAGCGCAATGAGATCCTGAGCTGGCCCAATAAGCAAGGACACTACAGCCATCAGTCTCTGTGCATCTCTCTCTCTCTCTCTCTCTCTCTCTCTCTCTCTCTCTCTCTCTCTCTCTCTCTCCCTGTTTCTCTCTCCTGTAACAGAATTTATGCTGCTCCCGGGCCTGGAACCTGTCAGACCAGTGCTCCTTGGCTACCTAAGAGAATTCAGGCCAGTGGAAACACATTGCAGGCTCATTTAGTTTGCCACACACACTCTGTATGTTCTTATATGTTCAACTGTTTTGCAGTTCTGACTATAATACTGTACTAACTGCAATCATTATATCTTTTATAACAAAAACTCCCTATGCATTTACCAGCGAACCTTTGCGTTTTGCAAACATTTCCAAATGAATGGAGAGACAGAAAATGTTTAAAAATCTAAATGATGTGCTTTGCCTCATTCAAAGAGTGCTGTAACATGGATTTCCATTATGTGCATGGTTAATTACTTGCTGTTAGCTCTCGAAGACATTAAATCTTTCAGCATCATTCGTGCTGCCCACTCACTGATCTGTAAATTCTACGTCCAATTTCACTCCTGTTTCCTGACAGGGCTGCCTAATTACATGCAGAAGCCTTGGTGTTAACTGAAGGCTGCCCTTTTGGTCTGTTCTCTGGTTAATCATTCCTGAGCCCTTTTGGGCACAGGCTGTGATTCAACGTAGTTTCCAGTATGCTTGCTGATGATGGATGACCATGACTATCGTTTGCTATTTATGGCAAAGGACGTTTTAGTGACAACTTGTACTCAGTTTCACTGTCATTGTGCTTTTCGAGTCCAATTTCACATTGTTTTTTCAGCTTTTGCGAAGGTGCAAAGGTTTGTTCTGATACTAAAAGCTCATCTCAATGTTTTGTTTTGTACTGCCCCCTGCTGAGCAGTATAGTGCAGTGCAGATATCGGAAGAGACAATGCTCTCATATGAGAGGTCTGTCCAAACACTACCAAACCAAACGCCTTAATTTTAATCTTTAAAATGACATTAATTTTGACCTTAATTTTCCATACAGGAAATTAAGGAAAATTAAGGGAAAAGTTGCACAGATTAAGGCTGATTAAGGGGTAAAAAAAATGAATTTTCTTAAATAATAGAACCTCCTGAATTAACGCGTTAAATGTAAGAATAAGAGGTTTCGCGATCATGAACTAAATCAAATTTTAATGTAAAATTAAGTCTTTTTCACAAATTAACGGCCACTTAATTGAAATTTTCAGGGGTAAATTAAGGTAGGGTTAAGAACATTTTTAGTACATTGTTTTGTAGTAAAACTACTGCTTTTAAAAAGCTCTTTTATGTTTGAGCAAGTCTTTTTACTGTAGAAATTATTGTAGACATCCGCTTTAGCATGGCAAAAGCACATAAATGATTCATACAACAAAACAGTGCACCAAACAGGCCACAAAATTGAACAGAAGATCAACAAATACTAGGAAAACAGAAATCAAGGACAGGGGAAAACAACACATACATTATTGGAGGTATTTAGCACCACAGGATTTCTCAGTTAGCTGGATAATATAAGCCCAAATTTGAGGAATATCCATAAGTACTTAATCATAATGTAATAATCATAACCATTTTTTTTCAATTTGTTTTTTTTCAAAGAGAGTCTTAACTTCATTTCAGAAATGTACAGTAACTTTAACCCTTTAAAAACACAGCTTTATTCAAAGCCCTGGACATCAATGTAATGGACAGCAGGACTTATTACCTCCTCTTTTAACTACTTTGTATACATCAGAAATGATTGTATTCCAAATTGTGAAAGGGAGGTTAGATGTGGAGCTGTCTGGAGATGAGGTGCAGGATGGCTGGAGAGCAGAGCAGAAATTTGAAAGTTCAGATGAGAATATATCAGAATATATTTTGAACAGGGATAAAGTGATGAAACTGTCCATTATGGATCAGAAAAAATATGTAAGCTAGAGCTCTGAAGTTTGTTGGCTTTACAGTGTCCAGAAAGGGAAATGAGTTATAGTTGAATTTACACACACACACACACACACACACACACACACACACACACACACACACACACACACACACACACACACACAC
>JBBJLS010002139.1:0-16585 GCA_037577275.1 Bryconaethiops microstoma
GACGCTAAACTCACTAACCAATACTAACACTGAGCCACGTCAAGACCAGTCTGAACTCAACACAATCAGAGTGAACCAAATTATAACACGTCAAAAACAAAACTACATCAGCCTTTGGAACACACAAACACAAGCACAAAGCAGAATGCAGTGCTGTCTGGCCTTAAAACGAGAATACACTGCGGCAGGAGACCTGACCACAGTGACCGACCTGAAACACAGAACCACGCTGACGAGGTACAGACTCAGTGACCACAAACTGGCCATCGAGACCGGCCGCTACCGGCAGTCCTGGCTCCCGACGGAGGAGAGAAGCTGCCAGCAGTGTAACAGCCACGCTGTGGAGACACAGCTGCACTTCTTAACAGAATGTAAAAATATTGAACATTTACACCAAGAATGATTTTAAAAATATATCCCGTTTTCCAACACCCAGACAGAGAGACACCTGCCCACACTTAAACAACATCATTACACTTTATTACTATAGGTTTTATTCATTTTTTTATACACTTATGTATCTATTTGGTTGAAACTGTTGTTACTAAAGGTCACATACGTGGTTAGCATGTACATGCATAATTTAAATGTTTCTTTTTAGAATTACATTTCCTTGAGAAGAGAATGTCAATATTTGCTAACTTTTGGTTTTCATGTTAAATGCTTTTCTTTTTTGGTTTTCATGCCAATAAAGCTTTTCTAAATTGAAATTGAAATTGAGAGAGAGAGAGAGTGTGTGAGAGTGAGAGAGAGACAGGGAGAGAGGGAGAGAGAGAGAAACACAGAGAGAGACAGAGAAAGAGAGACAGAGAGAGAGAGAAACAGAGAGAGAGAGACAGAAAGAAACAGAGAGAGAGAAACAGAGAGAGAGGGAGAGAAAGAAACAGAGAGAGGGAGAGAGAGACAGAGAGAGAGAGAAACAGAGAGAAACACAGAGAGAGAGATAGAATCAGAGAGAGAAACAGAGAGAGAGAGAGAAACACAGAGAGAGATAGAATCAGAGAGAGAAACAGAGAGAGAGGAGTCACTAAACAGACAACACGCTTAACTGCAAATAGTTAAAAGTTTAATAATATACAATCAGAAACTGGATCTTTTTGTCAAATTGAGATGGGACTTTGAATGGTTCTGAATTTAAGATTGAACTAACTGGCCATTTGTATGTATGGTATTTTTTTTATTGTTATTTGTTTAGATTTAACATGAATAGTTGTTCTTTATATTATTTAGCTGTTTATTGCTGCATGTTCTCTTGCCTCAAAAAGAAAGACAAAAAAAGAACTGGGTTTGTAGCGTTTTGAGAAAAGAACAGATGGATTTATAGCGTTTAGATTTATAATCAACAATGTTGTTGTTAGGTTTGACAATTATTGTTGAACGTGTTCAGACTAATCCAACAGACTATTTTAACAGGATAAATTAAACATTTGCGAAATGTGTGGATCACATACAGCAGCAACTTAACAGCTTCACAGCTGCGCACCTGACGAGCAATGGCAAACTTCGCGCATTTTTTAAAAACGCCTCCCGAAATGCTTCATGTGAGGTAGAGAGAAATGCATTTGACAGTAACGTTAAAGTTACTCATTCTGAGACTAGTTACTTCACCATCAAGCTATTTATTCACTTCCACTCGATCCAATCACAGGCGAAGCGAGTGGACGGAGCTAGTTTCTGAAAGCTCAGCCAGGCTGTTTCCCTTTTAGCTGCGTCGCACCAAGGCTCCGAAACCAGTGTGTGGTCAAGAGCGGCTGCCTGACCTCCTCCTGCTGGTCATAGAAATGGCCAACAATGGAAGGAATCTCCTTTGAAGCTTCCAGTTAATTTGGAGCGAGGTATATTAATTAATTAATTAATCAATCAATTAAGACATGGTCTATTTTTCCGTTTTCCATACAGTTTGTATATTATAATTTTTTTTCGGAGGAAGGGGTGCCCTTTTTCAGGTCAGAGCAAAATTTAACATTTTCAAATTCCTGTACACGTCCCTGTTCTTCACACTCACACATCTAATTTACATAGAGGGTTCTCTTGAGGGCCGCCCATTAAAACAAAGTAAGGATGCGTCTTTCACACAGGGAGTCTTCACACTCTTATTTTGAGGGGGTATTCTAACCATTGTTTAAAGTTGAATGGCTTACCAGTGATTTAGGCACATGCTGTGTGTGTGTGTGTGTGTGTGTATGTGTGTGTGTGTGTGTGTGTGTGTGTGTGTGTGTGTGTTTATTGCCTGCAGTCATTCTCCTCTCTCTGTGATAATTGCTACATGTTAGGTTAACAGATGTGTATCGACAGTTTGAAAAGGCCACTCTGAGAATACTGCTCATTAAGGAGTTGGCATTTAGAATGACATTTTCGAAAATGCATCCTTTAATTGGTCAGCAGAGTTGCCAGCAAAGATTCCGGCCACAATGGAGATCATCTTCAAACCGTGTAACATATAAATGAAATAATTTCTAAATGAATATATAAGAAAGCAAACTTCAAAACATTTTTGCCGCAGAAGCGATAAGAAAATGTGACCTATTGTGCACTTCTGGAGGACTAATTAGAAAATGACTCATTTCTTATAGAACATTCCTTAAATATATGGTAAAGAGTTAACAAACAACAAACATAATCGTATACCTGGGGCTATTTTACTGCTCTGAATTCATAATATGGTGTGGGTTGTGAGGTACTGTATATCACCACCTCCCACTTCTCACTTATGACATGATATTGGTATACTTTCATAACACTTTTATTACATAATCTTTGTGAGACACCTCTGGCAAAATAGTGGTGTGGTACCCTTGAGAGAAAAGAACCCAAAGATCTTATAGAAAAAGTGAAAAATAACACAGGTTGTTAACCCAATTCCTGGACAGGCTCCCAACCCATCCACCCACGCTCTGCAGATTTAGTGTGTTCCCACTGATCCAACTAACCAGCTCCTTAATAAACCTTCCGTGGGCAGAAGTATTCATGTGAGTGCTGGAAAACACTTGAGCATGACCACAGCATAGTGTCTCTTAATGTGATGTTGATGTACTGGTAGCGTTGCTTCTTGGAAAAACTGAAATGTGCAAAATAATCTACTTAGAACAAGAAAAAAGTAACATAATGAGCAGCTAGAAGTTTGTGTCGTGGTTGATGCATTCAAGGTGACGTGTGCTTGCATGTGCAGCATTTTGTGCTCAATTCAATGTTGACATTTTCTCTTTTACGCTTTGTTGAAGGTAGACGAAGAAAGAAGGAGCTGATTCTGAATCAGGACCCTCACTCAGAGGCCGTGTTTCCTGGTGGATCTAGGCACAATGCAGCACACAAGATACTCACTCTACAGGATCCTGCTCAGGGTCCTTCTGGGAGGAACCACAGGTGGGGCCTTTACATTCACTGTCCAAAAAAAAAGAAAAAAGTTACATACATTTTGCCAGATCAGTCAGCGAGTTCGGCCCAGATATGTTTTATTTTTGCAAATACTTATCTAATCTTCACATCAATGTATTGTGTGAATAATTAATGTTTGATAATATATATTAATTGCAATACAGTTTTGTGATTAAAACCTGCAGTGCCACCGCAGGCCACTGGGGGGCCACAGCCCACAGGTTTTAAAACAACTGGTGTAGAAACATCAGTGAATATATGTCAAATTGGACTTTTTCTGTCACACACCATCCTTTATGATGCACTGTTCTGCCACAGTGAAGACAAAACTATGTTCTACAGTCAAGCTGAAAATAAAACATTGATTATTAATTCTTTCAGAGAATGATTTGCTTTTTTGGAATACTTGCTTTAGTGTGGACCATAAGTACTGAGACAAACTTGAAGTCAAGTCAACTATATTTATGTAGTGCTTTTTACAGCTGACGCTGCTGCAAAGCAGCTTTATAGAATTCAGTTCTGGGCCCCTAGTGACAGAGACCAGGGTAACTGGGCCATGGAAAAAGTCTCTAAAACTGGAGGAAGGAACTTTGAAAGGAACCAACACTCAACACTCAACAGCCCATCCTCCTCTGACCAACACCAGATAGCAAAAGAGAATAAAAGAATATCACTGTGGAGATGACTAACGGTATAGAAGAGGCAGAACTATACAGACTCGACCACTGATTTGCTGTAGCTTTTAACTCGCACCCACAAATCGTCGCACATTACCCCAAACCTATTTAACCTTCACTGGCTCCCTGTTGAATTCAGAATCCAATTTAAAATCCTCAATACATTACTGACCTTCTGCAATATCATTTGAGTGGCCGTACTCTGAGATCACACATTCACGTGCCCTGTCAGTTCCTAGGTCCAGATTAAAAACCCCTAGTGGCCCCTAGGCTATGACAAAGCCTTCCGCCATCACTACGCTCAGCTCCATCTATTGAATCTTTTAAAAAATAACTCAAAACTTTTTTGTTTAAGCATGCATTTGGGTAGCATTATTTTTATTTTTCTAGTTTTACTTCAAGTGTTAACATAGATATATGTACTTCTTTCAGGTTATTTATTTATTTTCCTTATTTATTTATTTCACTCATTTGTGCCCTGTTTGTTCCTATATTGTTTATTTTTTGCATTAATTTTTACTTGTTTTATGTTACTCCTTGTTGTTCAGAGCCTTGTGTCTGCGAAAGGCACTTTAAAAATTGATTTTACTTACTTACTAGAGTCTGTAGTCAACAAGTAGTTGCATCAGTTACAGTCTGTAATGAGTAGCAGCTTCTGTCGGCGTCTTTGTAAGTTTTGTGTGTGTAAATACAAAAAAGTACGCAGAAACGAATGTAAGAAAACAGAAATTTGGCAGTGCGAAGTGAACACATTGGGACAGCTTTACAGGGCCCACATCTTGCATTTTTCTCACACTTCAACAATGTTTACACATTACATCAGACTGTTTTGTTTTACAACACGTGAGGGAAATCTATGACATGGGCTGTTTATAAATAGTAATGATGATCTGCTGATGAAAACGTCTGCTCTTGAAATGTGAACCTAAAGAGTGAAAATGTGAACAAAAGTGCCCACACTTCCCTCTTTTGCTCATCTTTAAATAAAATTAATCTGGCTACACAACAAAATATTTTTTTCTTTATTATCCAGTCTTTCATTATTATCCAAATCAGAAAGGATGTTCCAGACTAACTACAGCTTTAAACTTTTTTGTCTAGTTGCATTTTTGGAACAAGGTTCTAAAAACAGATAATTCACTCAGACGCCAGTTCGTGATTGGTTGGAATGTATAAACTGTGGAGCATTTTGCTGCTGGTTACTTGACTTTCATAAATCCCACTTGAGATTTTTGTAACATGTAATTTCACAGACTGATATATGCACACATTTAAGAATATCAAAGTATTTATGAATATTAGTGTATTCTTTGAACACACCTTCAAAACTAAGAAGTCAATCGATTATTAAGAGTGGAACAAATAATGGCCAAGGGATCTTCCTGTTCAAGTCCACCGATTTTTCAAAATTATAATTAAATGAGTAAAATGTAATGAGTGGTTTGAAGTGAAATGCACCATTCTAGAGGAATTTTCTGATCACAGCTGTGGTGTAAGGAGCTAGGCCAATTAATAGTTTAATGCTTTTTTGATTACACAATTAATAGCTCATATAAAAACTTAGATTTACTGGTAGTTTTGAATGGCAGATAAATGCCTATATTTGTGTTCATGACCTTTGGTGCTTAGAAAGTGTAAAGAAAGTAAGTTTCTCTACACTGAACCATTTCACAACAAATCACCCGCTTCAGGTCTCAATGACTGAATTACACAGAAAAAATGAATAATTTTTGAAATTTCTAGTGCAATATCCGGTGCATTTTACTGACAGAACATGGGACCGTTATACTTACTTTGTAGATGTGGAAGAATTGTCCAGTGGTTCGACTGGATGAATAAGTACATCATCACTAAAAGGTAAGAAGTAGACAATGATCTTTAGACTCACCCTCAGTTCAGCCCCCAAAATACTGGGTACATCACCGCAGTACATCTAGTATTAGACATGCAACATAAAAAGAACTGAAATCGCAGTTTTGCTAGAGCACATTGCCGTTTTGCCAGTGTAACTGGTCTCTTACCTCGTGCTGTTCCGTGTGTGATTAAGATAGAGTGGTGATCCAAGTATGGACCCCAGGAAAAGCGTTCTGAAGAACCAAGCAGGGAGCATTCTGGCAACCTAGCGAACAAACAATCCTGGATAAAGCAAATGTTTTGCCTTTATATACCATAATCACTCCTGCACTTAATCACTGCCTGTTTATTTCAGATACTTTAGTTTGACGTAGAGGGCCTTCAATGTAGATGGTTCACACAGATCTGCCCTGTGTTTATCAAAGTTACAGCAAGTGACAAGGACACTTGCTGCAGAAAACAGAAAGGAGAAGAATTTGCTCTGTGAACATTGTTGGCCTCTCACAGAGACGGCACCACACAATAAATCATGTGGAGAGTCTCCCTGCTCGCCAGCCATGAGAACGGATCCATGACCAGAGTTCAAGGGTGTGTAACTCTGTGTGAACGGCCTTGGACCCCCTTAGGCTCATCATGTCCAGTGAGAAATTTCTCATTTTCAAAGACATTGACAGTTTTGGTGACCTTTTTTTAAAAAATCAGATCACAGCCGCCTTGTGGAATGGAAAAAACTGACTGACTTCCATATAAGTGCACTGCACACATTAACACCCACATGTAGTAGACCTGGTTCAGTGCTCCAGTAGTGCCACGTAGTAGATCAGACCAGTTCTCGACCTGATTTAAACAATTTCCTCCGGGATAAATAAAGTTTTCTGATTCTGATTCTGATTCTGATCCAACTGTTCAGCTAATTTACAGTAAGTGACAAAACATGTAATTCAGTTAACAAGTTCTTACGGAGTTCCTGTGTTGGAGCATGAAAATATACAGAGCAGGGGGCCTCCAGGGGCCCTGATTGAGGAAAAGGCCATGTTCCTTAAAGTGGGACTTGGATATCAGTAAATGTTTGGGTTTATTTCCATTTATATTATCAATTTTTTTCTGGACAGGCCAAAGTATATAAAGTATTCAGTACTCACCTTACTGACCACTGATTTTGCCATAGTCCTCGAGAACAAACTGCAACGTTCAGTTCTGCCACACAGTAAAGTATAACAGCGTTCACTCCCCAAGTATTAAATCCACAGTCCAGAATGCCTTAGCAGAACTGTGACATCACACTGCAAGCCCAAACGCTGCAGTGCATTACCAGAACTGACGCTGCTCCCGATTGTGGCCTAAACCCACAACAAGAAATGCTTTGCTACCTCTAAACCCCTTTTGTCTAGACCCAGATTAGGATTAATCCAGGGCTTAATAACTTTGTCAGTGGTAATAAACATTATAGCACAGAACTCAGCTTTCACTGCTTACAAGAAGAGGCCATGACGTTTAATAGTGAGTAATGTATGTGTGGGACTCGCAATCTAAAATGTCTAAAAATTTCCAGGAACATTAGCTGCTACGCACCACACAAGCTGTCGTGACATCAACTGGTTGGCGTCCATCAAGGTCATCCTCCTGATTAGTTTGTGGCTGGATTTTTGTTTTTTGTTTTGGGTGCCTGGTATTCGTACTGTTCACAGCAGCAGTACGACTATCTTGCAGTTGTGTGCAAAAGTCTGAACTCCCCCACTGAATGTCATTTCATTGTTTTTCTAAGTGAGAAAAGTGCACATCCTTGTCAGGGAACACACTTAAATTGGGCAGCTGTCTGTACGTTTTAGTGCATCATTTCTATTTATTTGCTGGGTTTAAAATCTTGATAAAAACAAATGTGACAGTCACTGAACAATAAAGCTGAAGCCAAAAGACAGATCTGATATTTATTCTTTAATGAACAGGAGAGCTGTACAGTTCTCAACAAATAAGTTAACACGTTATTTTTTAGGAGCCATTGGGAACAATTACACAAAGCAAAATGACACTGAATGCATCACTATGAGGCTACTTATGATTGTAAGTATTTCACTACACAAATCTAATTTACCAGTAGGTGGTCTGCCACAGTCAATAAGGAATGTTAGAATCCAAATTTAACATACAGACATATAGATCATGTAATTACAGACGTTCAAAAAGCAAAGAAATCATCTTTTCGTAATGAAACAATACAACTGTGGACTGTAAACCCAAACAAGTTCATAAGGATTGGTGAACACATTTCATATCAAACATAACAGACATCGAAACAGACAAATTAACAACACAGAAGTACTCAAGGTGACACTTAGCTCAGGTGAGGCAAGGGAGACAACAAACATCACCAGAGTATCAGACCCTCTTAATCCACTGGCCTGCAAACAGCACACCATCTCTCCCACCCCCTGCCTGGACCCCACCACGATCCCACCCTGACTCCTTCTTATCGGAAGTCTTCTGCAGAGAACATGCCCTTCGCCCTTCGCAGGATAGAGTCTTTGGAGGCGTCGTACGGGTGCTCTTTCGATGGGATTTCCAACACGGCAGGGATGGACTGCATATGGGCATCTATGGCATGGCGGATCATCTCTGCAATGAACTGGTTGATGAGGATGATTCCAATGTCATTGCGAGCCAGGAAACTCCTGTTTGGATGAATGAACCAGACATGAGGAATACAAATCACATCCACTACATACGTTTAAAAACATATATTTTCTTATGCTTTTGTAAAAGGTTTGTAATATAAGTCTGTAATAGGGAAAGAGTTTAGCTTTAATTGGAATTCAGAGTAAGAATATACATATTTAATATACGTATAACTTCAGGTCTGAGGCAATTCTCATGCGAACCAAGTGCTTCCACGTCCTGCTCTGTGGAAACAGCTGTCATTTAAAAATACTGCCATTCCTTTTAAGTGATCACTTTTTCATACATGAACACACCACAGCACACAGTCTGAACACGAAATTCTCTCTCTCTTTTTAACCCATTCACCAAATGAAGCAGCGGGCAGCCAGGAACACGGCGCCCGGGGAGCAGTGTGTGGGGACGGTACCTTGCTCAAGGGTACCTCAGTGGTGCCACTAGCAGTCCTGGGATTCAAACCCACGACCTATGGATCGCACCTGAGGCCTAGACAGATGTTCAGTAATACTGAGAGAGGCCAGGACTTGTTTTTATATGCACTAAAGGTGACAGGCTCGATAACTGGAGAGGCTTCGGCAGCTCTAGCTGTTAGCTTAGCTTGTAGAAACAGATTTACGAAGCTATTGCAAACGTGTTTAAACCACGACTTTGTCGAAGCTGATGACGAATATTTCAGTATTTTCGTCGGAGAGTGAGATGAATATGAAAGCCCTACACATCACTGCTGCAGGAGAAGCTCTTACTTGAAGGTCTCCTCTATCTCCGTGATGCTGGTGTCCTTCTCCACCACTAGGAAGTTTGGTTTTCGGTTCTTGTTGAGCTCCCCGATCCCTCCGAGCAGGAAACCGGTACAGGTGTCCTCATCTCCGACCACAGCAATCAATTTACCCCGGCCGGCCATGGCAGTGTATGTCAGAGTGAAGAATCAGAGTGAAATAACAGACCCCCTATCTGACCCTGGATCACATGCTGCAGTCAGCTGACCCTCTCACACTCACTTCCGCTTCAGAATACACAGACTGACCTCAGATCAGCACAAACAAAACAGACTGGAGTCATAATAATAATTATTGTTGTTGTTGTTGTTATTAGTAGTACTGTTATCATATTATCATCATCATGATGATGATTATTATTATTATTAGTAGTAGTAGTGTTAGTAGTAGTATTGTTCTTGTTGTTTATATACATATGTACATAAATTGAAATGAAACAACAAATAAATAATAAAATTGATAAATATATAAAGTGATAGGAAAGTGATTTTTATTAAGCAAATTTCCATAATTATGGAAATAGTTACGGATATACACAATTGTTGAAATATGTGACTATAACCTTAAATGAAAATGCATCGATTAATCCCAAGTAATGATTACATGCCAATTTAATCTACGATTATTATTGTCATTTTTATTTGACAATAATAACATCATTGTTGTTGTTTCTGTCTTGTTTTTGAAAGGTGCCGTAATGATTAGATTAGAAACCAGGTGCTATTGGTAAAGCAATAAGTGTTGTGTACTGACTAGAAGGCCTCCTACGTGGTGAAGTGACGCTGTTAGAAACAGATATGTAACGTATAAATAGAAAAGCATCCAAAGCATCAAACAACATTTAATACAAAGGTTTTTTTTTTTTAAAGAGAGAAAATAAGCTTGGAGAGTCAGGGTATGTCTCACAACAACAGAAAATGGATCATATCTTCATTAATCGTTCGGACATTCCTGTGTGGAAGTCGCGAACGATTGTTTCTCCAGCAGGTGGCGCTGTCTGCACTCCGCGTGACTCAACCTACAGTCACGTGAGAAGCACAGAACCGAAAGGGTTCGTTTGTTGTTTCCTGGTCTGGTCTGAGCTGTTCCGAGGACTGAACTCGCAATGGTTTGTACAGTATCTTTATTTTGTAGCTACTTTGAGCTTGCGACCTAACTGGACACTGCTACTCTGTGTCCTGTAGTCGGACAAGGCGTGGAGCCAGCTGTCCGCAGGTCATTTTTGATGAACTCTGTAGTGCACTTGCACCGTTGGGTGTTTTTCTGTCCCTGAGTCACATTATCTAGTGAACATGTCCTCTTGGAGCCCAGTCAGGGGTGTTCAAGCATTAACAACAACAAACTGTGCAGCGCAGGTGGACCACAGACTGAAACTGACAAACACCTTTCTGTATTTAACCACTTCTTGTCTTTGACAGATTGTGGTTCTTTTCATGCTTGTTTAATATCTCTCTCTCTCTCTTTCTCTTTCTCTTATGATAGACCACAGCACTGACTCAGGGTTTGGAGAGAATACCAGACCAGATAGGTTATTTGGTGATCAGTGAGGATGGTGTACTTGCAGTAAGTATTTGCACATGAAGCACAGGAATCACATTTCTTTAACAAGCACTCTGTAAAACACAGCTCATAACTGTTGAATGGAACTGATACGACTCTGTCTATGTGGTTTCTCTCAGTCTTCAGGAGAGCTGGAGAACGATGAGCACACAGCAGTGGTGATCATGCAGATGGTCCGAACAGCTTGTCGATTCAGACTTCACGGAGCAGCAGAGCCGCCTTTCAAGCGCATGTCAGGTGAGAGACTGAGTCTCTGTCCACTCTCAGAACTGCTGAAGATAAACAGATGACCCTCGAGTAATCCCACTTCAATTTCATCTACAGTGATGTTTGAGGACTACGTTTATGCGGTGACGATCTCCGGACAGAAAGTCTTCGTTGTGAAACGGCAGAACAACCAACGGGAACCTGTGACAGTTTAATGAGAAAAAAGTTACAAGTTAATGGACTACTCACACACTGCACACACATGCACTGGTGCAGTGCCCTCTGATTGAAATACACACTTAGTGTGATACTAACTGAAGTATAACTTAATATTTTTCTTATAGTGTGATCTTTGTACACTCAGGAGTTAGAGAATCATTGAATGTTTCAGTTTTGTGTTTTTTTCCCAAGCTGGTGGTATTAATGTCATGAAATCGTGCTCTGAATCTTTGTTTACACCTCAGAGATACATGTCATAATGCTATTATCTCGCTTTTGTAGCACATCCAAAGTGGGCCTGCCTTACTCTTATCTGATGGAAATGGTTATACTAATTTAGCCCCCCGTTCACAAGTCATTTTGGATGTTCAAGTGACACCAAACCAGTGAAGAAGTAACTTACAGACAGAAGGTACTCACGTGTCATTCGGATAGTGATGGCAACAAATGCAATGATTATAAGTGTAAAAACTATGTGAAAGCAGCTCTACAACTCTTCCAGGACTAAAGTAGCAGATGTTTCTTATTAAAAAAAAAAAAAGTCACTTCATTAATTGATTTACTTTGTTTCATTGTCCAGTTTTTTACTGTTTAACATGACTTCTGCTAAGTATTACTGCAAATGCTAGTGGTTGGTTGGAGGAAGGAAGCAGGTCGGGAGTAATTGTCACATGATGGTCATCGCAACTGAGTGCGTCCCAGAAGGAACTGAGTTGTACCGTGTGATGCATTTTATTGAGAGAACTGGGCCTGTGCTCAGGATTTCTGTTGTTGAATAAAATTAACGGGTGAGATTTGTGTTTTTGTGTCTTTGTGTTGAAAAATGGACCCTTTTTATTACTTCATATTTCTGATCATATTTAGCACAGTTCATGATACCAGTTAAAAGGTACATTTATTGTTTTGCATAATCTTTCATCTGTAAATTACATTTTTACCAAAAGTCTTGATTACATCACCATGCACCAGTGGGTGGGGTAAACTATATAAATTTTTTTTAAAACAGTCACATTCCAGGGTGGTGCAAACTCCTGGGGGACTGAGAGTTCAGTCCTGTGGCTCCGTGTCTAAAAAACCATAACTGACCTCACTCACCATGGGTGTGTAAGGAGACCCTCTCCCCCGATCACTCAGCGTGATGCCAGCCAGCGCTGGCAAACCAGCAGTACACATTCTCCAACTGTGTTAAGCTGCCCAATAGTCAGCACTTCGGTAGCCGCAGTTTAAAAAGATCTGGTGGCATCTCGGAGAGAGAACGCACTAGTTCTCAAACTTGCAGTGTGATAGCATAGCTTGATGGGTCCTGGGTGGAACTGGCAGTGATAACATTTTATGGAAAAGTAAAAAACAAAAAAAATCAATTCATTTTTCAGGATCTCTACAAGGACTCAAAATCTTGAGACAGGCTCATTCACCACCATACATTTTTGATAGATATATGTATTTTACTGGTAGCTTTCAAAATCAGACCACAGACAGCTGTTGATGTTTAAGAGAAAAGTGTTTTTATTGCATCACAAAGGCCTTCAAAGTGACTGGAGGACCTTCATGTACTAATGGAATGGATCCTTCCAGAGGTGACATTATGGAATGACCTTTTTCAAGAAAACTGGGGCCCTAACCTGGGCCACTTTTCCCCTCCTTCTCTCCCTCTGAATTTCCACTTTACTCCCACCCAGGGGCGCCGGAAGCATTTGTAATGTGGGGGACGCATCGTTCTACGGTGGGGGGTGGGGGGGTTCTGGGTGGTGTCGCCAGGGGTGCTGCTGCGCGCACGCATAGTCTTGGCCTTTGCCTTTTTTTAAAGGGGGGGGGGGTTGCACACACGTCTCAGCTTTTTTCGGGGGACGAAACATGATTTTGAAAAGTATGAGACATATGTCCTCCCTTTATGTAATGGTTCCGGCACCCATGCTCCCATCCCATACCCCTAAAACACATGCAACTAAAACCACTGTACCACTGAAGGTCATAGTGGCAAAAGCAACAGACAAACAATCTGAAAGGAGAGTCACTTAGAGAAAAATGAGGAAGAAATATGACAAAGCTTTCAAAACAGGAAACGATTGCAAAGTTCAACCAAATGCTACCCGGCAGACACACCAAGAACAACACGCTTCCCCCAAATAAAATGTTTGTCCACCATGTCTTTATCCTTTTTCTTTTGCCTTTTTTCAGCTGCTTCTCCTCTCTGTTCCTGTCCAGTTTGGTCTTTCTACAATTTTAGCGCTTTGACAGTTCATTGGATAACCAGTCCAGTCCCTCATATAGACCCGTGCCTTGGGTAGCACACGTGGCTTGAACATGCCACTGAAAAAAGGAGAAGAAAACATTAATTGAAAGAAATGGAATAAAATAAATGCAATACATGCAATGTTATCTACTAAATGATCAGTGGTATTTCAAGGTAATATGTGAAATACATAAACTGTTATTTCATCCCTCCATATGAAGGGACATTTACAGCACTTGGCAGATGTTCTAATCCAGAGCGACGTACATCAGCACTTTGCAGTCCACAAGAAAACATGTCCCTTATTTTATTAATACTAAACTTAAAATTAAGAATTGGAAGAGGACTGAGATTCTACCAGAAAACACCACCTACTACACCAACTGGCACCTATCGGATGAGACACACACATTTTTTGGGAAGTTTGTATCTGGTAAAATGAAGCTGGACCTTTTTTGTCTCTGTAGTTAAGCATCAGAGTTTTAAATTTAATGCAAGCAGCCACAGGAAGCCAGGAAGGGGTTTTTGCAGTAGTGGAGTTGTTGGAGAGAACATTGTGTACACTGAAGACCATTTGTGGTGCTGCATTCTGGATCATCTATAAAGGTCTTGTAGTCTTCAGGGGAAGACCACAGTGGTCCAGTCTAAAGATGACAAGTGACTGGACAAGGATCTGAGTGGCATCTCTGGTAAAGAATAGAGGAATTCTCCTGATATTAGAAAGAAGGTTTGTGCGAGCTCAGGAGAGATTGTTAAAGTGGGATGAAAATGAGAGATCTTTATGTGAAAGAACATCTTGATTTTGTGCTTTTGATGTGGGAGTGATGAAAGCATTTCCAAAAGTGATGATCAAGTCAGGTCTTGGGGATTCACCTCCTGGGATGTAGAAGCTCGGTTTTGCTGGGATTTAGCTTCAGGTGATGCACCGTCATCCAAGAGCAAAAGTCATTCAGACATGCAAGAATCTGTGCTGAGGTCTGAATGTTACAGGGAGGAAAAAGTGATCATGATTTGGGTTTCATCAGTATAACAGTGGTAGGAGAACCAATGTGAAGATACCAAGTGACTGTATAAGGAAAAGAGAAGGGGCCCAGCACTAAACCTTGGGGAATACCAGTGGTAAGTCTTCATGAGGTAAACATAGATCCTTTCCATGGTAACTGTGACCCCCAAGTTAGGACAGAAACCATGGCCAGGTGCTTGGTGATTCAAAGCTTGGTCCGTGAAGCCTGGACGAATTAGACCCAAAGACAGTTTAACTGTTTTGGCTGCATGAAGCTCCTCGGTGACAGCTAAAATTGTAGTTTTTTTTTTTAGAATGTGCTGTTTTGAATCTAGACTGGTCATGAAAGCCTATTTTGTGATTGAAACAGGTTCAGTTTTTTTATTTACAGCACATTCCAGAACTTTGGAGATTAAGGAGAGAAGAGATAAGAGTCTGTTGTTGTTGCAGTTGGTAACTATTTCCACTGTTGAAGGACAGGAGATTTTCCAGGTGGAGTCAAGGATGACAGGATGGCAGAGGAAAGAGAAGGTGGAGAAAGGGAGTGATGACTGTAGCAAGCAATTAAAAAGACGGTGGAAGGGTGGTTGGAGTAGGTCTGGAGAGAGAATGTGAATGACAAAAGACGATGGTTGGAGAGATGGAGAGGAGTAGGCAAAATGTTGAGTGCAGGAGTGGCTCTGGTGAAGACGAAGTCAGGGACATTTCCTATGTTATAGGTTGGAGGAGACTTGTTAAGGAACAGAGCTAAAGATGACCGAAGCTCAAGGAAGCCAAAGGCATGTGGTTTGTCATTTGGGAGTTACCAAGAAGATTGAGTAGCGTGTAGTCTTCTGGGAATGAACTGAGGGGGATGTCCAGTTCTTCAATGAAGGTTCCTACTGGCCCGGGGGGATGATATTCAACAATGATGTGGAGTCTGGTGGGATGAGTTACAGCGACACAGTGGAATTCAAAAGACAACATACTGAAATGTGAACAGGAGAGAGTTGTAAAGAACAATTTGTGGGTGAGAAGCAGTCCGGTGCCTCTTCCTCTTCCAGTCTTGCGAGGGGAGTGTGAGACGACAGCTTTTGCTGTTATCAAGTTCTCTGGTGTAATCAAATTTTCACTTAGAGCCACGAAGTGGAATGACTGAAAAGATGCCAGACCAGAGATGAAATCCACCATGAATCAAAGCTAGAGAATGGCCGGACAGAGAAGGATGCAAAAGGTCACTGGGATTACTGCCCCTCTGGTGATGAACACATCTTCTGGGACGATAGGATGTGTTTGCAGCTATGGGGAAACTGCCCATGTTAATAAAAACAGGCAGAAACACAAGGAGGAAAGCTTATTCCTTGCTTAGTTAGAAAGAATACAGACACAAGAGAATACAAGTGCAAATGTTAAACCACAGACGCTGTCTGCAACGGAGTACATGGTTCTCTATATAGTAGCAGCTGGACCTGACCAGCAATTCACAGACAATCAACTCAGACCAGGTGAAAGCAGTCCACACAACAGATAGCAATAAGCATAACAGATAGCAAATAGCAATAAGATAGCGAACTCAAGGTGGCTAACTCCACAGCAAAGTAGACGCTTAGAAGATAGCAAACAACTTCAAACGAGCTAAACAGTCATGAAAGAAAAGAATGTAGAATATTTTTTCAATGATAAAAGATACGGTATCCCCTGAAAAAGGGTTTGGTGTATTAACCTTACTTAAAGCTGACTAGACACATACATTTTGTAGTTCTGGGTTAGATGCCACCGTGTTAAATGTTATGAAAAAAGACCTCAATTAGAAGAATTGTGTTAGCATAAAGTAAATCAAACTGATGCCCCGTTACATCAGAACCCTGAGACAGCATTACATAATGGCAGTTAATTATACAACCCCAAATTAGAAAAAGTTGGGACAGGGTGGAAAATGTGAATAAAAAAATAAAAGCAGTAATTCACAAATGTCCCTTAACTTTTATTTCATTGCAGACAGTATGAACACAAGATAATTCATGTTTTT
>JBBJLS010002150.1:0-16585 GCA_037577275.1 Bryconaethiops microstoma
TCCCTTGTACCCGTGCCTGTTTGACTGGCCCTCGTGCCGCCTTTTTGTTCTTTTCTTTCCTTAATAAAACCCTTACGACATGGAAGTCTGCAGTGGTGCCTCATACCTCTTTCCTCGACGTGCTTCGCACGTGACAAACACAGTCCATGACCAGCCTAACTCAACTCCAGTCGTCTGGTACCGTGAGTACTCTGGTTTCTCTCTCTCTCTTATATAACCTGTGTGTGTGTGAGAGAACGCAGGTTCCCAGTAGGAATCTTAACTCTCTTGAGGAGTGTTCTCAGATTAAGGTGCATGGTTTACCAACACTCTCGTGTGTGTCCATCATTGGATTCATCCTCCACGCTACACTGGGCTAACTGTCTGTTCAGGTCATTCTTGTCTTCCTTGTGACAGAATATTTGAGCCTCGTACAGTGAAATCCTGAGGTCTGACATGGATGCTGGATATTCGTATCCTGAATTCACTCATGAGCTCAGTGGCCAAACCAGATGAATAGGGGGAGGAACTCACCTGGTCTGATTGCCACCACCTCCAGCATACTGGCTGTTTCCCGTCTCACACTTCAGGTAAGCGTTCAGCTGAGCCATAAACAGATCATGGCTACCGCCTTTGTTGACTCAGGGATGGCTGGTAACTTTATCAATCATGTTTATGCTGCTCAACTGGGTGTGGACTATGAGGTGTTATCCTAGCCTGTTAATATCACCTCCATTGATGGTCGGCCCCTTCAGTCCAGCCCCATTATGCACCAGACTTGACCCCTCACCATCACCATTGGAGATCATCAGGAAGACCTCAGCCTCTATGTACCTCAACTTACCTCACCACCTCTCATCCTGGGTCACCCATGGCTTCTCCAACATTACCCCCTCACCTTGTGGACTCAACACAAGGTTCTACAGTGGGGCCCAACCTGTCAGGAGCTCTGACTCAGGGTGAGGGCTGGGGCATGCTCCGGGGCCCCCGACGTCGACCTTGAGATCATTTCCATCCCAGACCGTGACCTGGTGGTGGTATTTAGTAATCATAGAGCTGTCCAACCCCCTCCTCACTGGCCCTACAGTTTAGCCATCGACCTCCAGCCTGGCATGATACAGCCCTGCGGTTGTCTGTTCTTTCGCTCTGCAGGAGAACAGAAGACCATATACGAATATATCATGGAAGAACTTTCACCACAGTACCATAAGGCCTTCATCCTCCCCAGCAGCTGCGGGGTTCTTCTTTGTCAAAAAGAAAGATAGGGGGCTCAACAAAATTACCATCAAAAACTGGCATCCACTCCCTCTTACCAACACCGCCCTGGATGGTGTCCATCTTTACCAAACTGGACTTAAGGAGTGCTTACAACCTCATCCGCATCAGAGAGGGTGATGAGTGGACGACCATGTTTATAACTCCCACCGGCCACTATGAGACCCTGGTTATGTGGTTTGGCCTTTGCAATAGTCCAGCAGCCTTTCAGCAGTTCATCAATGACGTCTTAAGGGACATGCTGGGTTGTTGGTGTTTTGCCTACTTAGACGACATCCTGATCTACTCCAAGACCAGTGAGGAGCACATAGTTCTGAAGAGGTTGCTGGCCCACCAACTGTTCTGTAAGTTGGAGAAATGTGCCTTCCACCAGTGCTCCTCCACATTCTTGGGTTTCATTTGCCCTCAAGATGTGGCCATGGACCCCCAGATGCTGGAGTAATTGGCCCCTATCCAAGACGCTCAAACAGTTACAGCGATTTCTGGGATTTGCTCATTTTTACCAAAGCCACCCAAGCTTTCCCCCTCTGCCATCTCTTCACCTCAGCACCCATCCTTCTTAACCCAGATCCATCCAAACCGCAAGCTGTTGGCCATCAAGTTGGCTCTGGAGGAATGGTGTCACTGGCTCCAGGGCAGCAGTGACCCGTTCACAGTCTGGATGGACCATCAGAATCGAACCGATTCAGTGGGCTCACTTATCCACCATTGCTGGTCACCCAGGCACCGCCAGAACCCTGTCTCTCCTCCAACTTGCCTTTTGGTGGCTCAGCATGGCCTCCAACACCAAGGAGATCTCCAACCTCTTCCTGTCCCTCGTCGTCCCTGGTCATACATTGCTTTTTTTCACCAATGGCATCGCCATCCAGCAGACCAATGCACACTATTCCCATCACCATCGCCACCGGCACCCACCGGGATGGTTGTTCCATGTCAATGACAGGGTTTTTCAGTGCTCAGACACTGAGTCAACTCCAGTCGTCTGGTGACTGTGAGTAATCCGGTTTCTCTCTCTCTCTCTCATATACCCACTGTGTGTGTGTGAGAATGCAGGTTCCCTGTGGGAATCTTAACTCTCTTGTGGCACATTCTCAGATTAAGGTCCGTGGTTTACCAACTCTCTCGCATTCTGTAAATCTGGCAAAAAGGATAAAGCAGTGAAGGATGTGATAATGTAAGCATGCTTAGATTTGGAACAGTAACAATTAGAACTCAGAGTGTATGAGTAAAATCTGATTTCAGAACAGATAAATGGCATAAAACAGTCTAAATCCGGTGTTTGTTCTCCTATACGCTTGCCGTTTGCTGCTCTTCTTCTCGGCACACCGCCACTCTCTGGACCCCCTTCCTCTGCAGGTTTTCCCCACCCACTTGTGGGCAGAAACTATCCTGAAAGTTCTCCCAGGTTCAAAGATCTTGTATTTTTTTCTGTTCATTTCTTAGACCTAAAAGAAATTTGATCATTTTTATTTTTTATGTTCATTTGCATGTGATGCCATTTTTAAAACCCCAGTAGTGATTATTATGATTACATGTTTTTAAAATTACAATAACTTTGGTTCCATGTGACACAGGAACACCAAATAGAGCTCAGCATAATGTCTGACATTGTGGGAACGAGGCAACCAGGCTTAGTGCTACATAAATTTCTGGCCTCATGGCATTCGCGCTCACAGACTTTGGCATTCAGTGTCACCACATCTGAACACCATCACCACCAAGTTGCAGGTGAATAAATATTATAATCAGGGGCCCTTCACTTTAAGCCACTTTTCTTTTTGACACTGAATATCTGTGTAGGCTCAGTGGTTTCTGTAAGGACCTCAACAGCATCAAAACTGAAAGGAGAACAGTATCTAGACTTCAGTGTTGTAGTTGAACAGAGAAGCACTTTTACCCACAGACGCACCAGCATAAAGTGCTCCACTGAATGCCACAGAAAATCTTTCTTCGTCAATGCCATCAGTCTATAACTCCTCCCACTGTAACAAACTCAAACAATAATCTGTGCAATAACCCATATTATTATGTGCAACTGTTTATTTTGTGCAATAGTATTTATTATTATGTGCAATATCCCTACTTATGTCACTTATGTCACTATTACATCAAATAACAGATTTGGCAAAGAGGGCAACTCCAAACCACTAGTAAAATACTTCAGCAGTAATTTATTTATTTATCAATAGTAATTATATCCTCCTGTCTTGATGACAACAGCATAGTGTATTTAGTCCCAAGCATTTCAAGAGTATTTCTGGAGAGTTTTATTTCGACATGTACTATATTTGATATTGTTCTTGTCTTTGTGTTTGTGTGTCAGTGCAGCTGTAAAATTACTTGTATTGCTAAATTCAAAAGACATTCTTCATTTGTCTGTCATCACATGCATTTTCGCGTCACATGTGGAACTTCACATGTGTGCTGAAGCCTCCTCCTCGGGTGGCATTTCTAGAAGCTCACAGAAAGTTCACACTATCCCCCTCGCAGCTCAAATGAACGGCAGCATTAGACAGTGCTGCAGCCTTTCTTTGTTACTCACACATGTCTGCAAGTCTGGGGAAGTCCAGAAACATAGTTTGGGCAGTTGATTTTGACTGCATGTCCAACAAATATTTCTGATCTTCTGCAATTAAACCCAAAAAGAGTAAATCTGATATAATATAACCAGATGGCTGCTGTTGCCAACTGTAAATACAAGTAAAGGTCATGTGTTTTCCATCTGTCTTTTAAATGTCATAAGGGCATGTTATTAGTTTTGCTAGCCCCCTACAGGTTTCTCCTAGCCTTTAGTCCTCTTGCTGACCATCAGATATTAAAGCTATGTAGGCAAACTTTTAACAAAGAGCCATTTCCACCTATTCCTTGTCATTGCCATAAAGACAAGTGAATAAAAAAAAAAAGAAACAACTCTGAAAACTGAAACAAACATCTCAGTAAACCATTACAGTAAACCATTAACCATACATTGCAGTATACCTCTGGTTACTAGAAGCATTATAGTGGCTTCAAATGTGTCTTGGCCAGTCAGATTTAAAATTGTACTGAAAATAAAATTGTATTGCCGTTCCAATGGTCCAGCATTGGATAACATGTAGCTCTGGTGTTTTCCTTCATCCAGAAGACCATATGTGCTGGAGATTAAGCTCAGATTAGATCACCCCAGGCTTTTGATGAAGAATACCTCTGAATTTAGCCTTATAAGTGGAGAGCTTTAACTTGAAACTCGTGACAGGGATGGGGATTAACATGGTATTTCCATTTTGTGTAAAACATAAAACGAACGATAATCACACACAACTGTATATTTGACAAGGCTGGAAAGATGCAAAACACAACAGACAACCAAACTGGCCGAATTTATGATACCCCCCACCCCATTAATCTCCTTCATACAGGCCTGCAAGAGTCAGCAGAGTTTTTTTCAGATGGGTCACATTGAGCCGTGACAGGTCATTCTAAAGTGTTCCCACACTGTGGTGTTCCTTTTTTAAGCCTCCATCTCTGTTCGCTTCATCTTTATGGATTATTGCCATAAGCCGTTACATCATCTGAACTTTCTTCTAGGCTGGCGTTTCCCGGGGGTCACCGTGGCAGATCTGATAGCAGACCACCCTTCTCCATTCCTCAAGCCCCGAATAAGGCCTAGGCAAGAAGAAAACGTCAAAATGCAACCATGAACGGCTCCGTTTCGAATCCGCCATTCTACTTCAAACAATGGAGCTGGCGAGGATCATATAATCCAGGAATATAATTACTGTTTGGCAAGCCAGTTCCTCTCGCAGTGCTTTATTTAAATAGGATGATACAGTGGTAGAAATCAAGCTTGGCCAAGATTTTTGTAAACAATGTGTTTTGTGCTTTGCTCCGGTGCTGTGAAAACAGCCTAATCATCTGCAGTGAAGGTGACTGAGATCTGCATTCTCTTCTAATTTAAGCAAGAAGGTACTTATCCTCATGCCTCGCTTTCCTTCATGATGCTGCAGTGAAAGTCCCAGTAGTGGCCTTGAAAATAAACTTCCATTCATTTCACTTGCCCACTTGCATTTGACTGAAGCACCTCATTCTGTCATAATAGACTGCAGTTTGTGCTGCGTGCTATTAGCATTAGCTCTTGCTAGATTAAAGCGATTTAGCACGTACTGGAAACAGTAATCTCATTCCCTCATGCTACCGAAAGCTTACATGGCCAGAGACCCCTATACATAGCCGCTTAAAAGTATCATGCACGTTGTCCAGATGCACGTCTATCAATAGTATAATCCGAATCGAAAAGCCTTCAGCATTGGTCAGTCTCTCCACACAAAAGTGATCTGACCACAATAGAAAAGGTTAGTATTTGCAAATCCAATCCAATTTACATGCTGTGAGGTTTTTTTAGCCTCTTAGGGTACGGTGTAAAGATTCTGACACTGGTCCTAAAAGCACTTCAGCTTTTGACAGGTCATGGTTTGAATTACAGTTTGAGTTTAAGGGTCATGTGTCTGGTCAGCAGCCTTCCTTTACTTTTGCCCTCAATCTATAAGAAGATTAAACAGCGAGCTGTTGTTTCATTTTCAAGATGGCGCCAGTGTGTATGGTCTGTCACTGTCTACTCTATCTGTGTTTTTACTGTTGTTTTGTTGTGTTATGCATAATGTCAACTAACTATTGACGTACGATCACCAAACACTTCTGGAGCTTCATTTGCCTGCTGTAAAATATGAGCAGTTGAACAATGAAGGATGAGATTCCCTTCCTTCGTTCTTATCAGGAATACTGGCTTTCCCCTACCGAGCTCCAGGCTCACCTCACTGGAGAAAGCGCCATAGACGCCGGAGGAAGCGCAGCGGGCGGTTGGTGAAGCTAAAGTCTTGTTCAACTCGGTCATCTGAGGTCTTTTTGGCTCAACATGGACCAGGTCCTCACCTTGTTGTGTCCGGGCACTCCTGGGACCATGTCAAGTCCTGGCTGGTACCCGTTTTCGGCTCGCCTAAGCTGATTATACTACTGCGCCCATGCCTACTACATCTGCCCTGGCGAGGAGTGAACCCTCAGAATCTGCAGCCTCTGGTGCACGCCCCACTCGCTACCGCTGTGTTAGACCCGGCTCCCATCAGGATGGGTCTGGTGAATGTCAGATCAGTGATGAACAAAACTTTCATCATTAAGGATTTTTTCACCTCCTGTGGATTGCATTTCCTTTGCGTAACTGAAACTTGGATGGCTCCTGGTGAGTCCAGCGCGATCTCTGAACTGCTACCTTGTGACTGCCTGTATTTTAATTCCGCGCGGTCCACGGGTCTAGCGGCTGTTTTCAAATCAAAGTTTGATTGCAAGCAGCTGTTTCCACCGGCCTCTTATTCTATCTTCGAAATGTGTCTTTTCGAGTTAGGTCAGTCTCCTGCGCTGCTTTGTGCCAAGGTTTACCGGCCGCCTAGGTATAATAAAGACATCCTAAGTGAATTCTTCTTAGCTGAATTCATGCCAAGATATGACCAAGTGGTTATTGTTGGAGATTTTAATATTCACATGTGTTGTCCAGACAAGCCTCTGGTGAAGGATTTTTTAGATTTAGTGGACTCGTTTAATCTAATTCAGTCTGTAAATGGTCCCACTCAGGAACGTGGGCACACATTAGATTTTGTTGTATACTGTGCAATATCTGTTTGTAATTTGGAAATCAGTGATGCAGTGTTTTCAGACCATATGCCTGTCAATCCCCTAAACCTTGTACTCCTGCTCGGCAGCGCCGTGTTTTTAAACCTTCCAGTGCTGTTCAGTTCTCGGCTACTTTTAACTGTGATCGGACCTCTACAAAACCTCGGCGTCTTTCAACACTGAGGATCTAAAATTTCAATGTAATTCTGCCTGCCCAAGTGCTTTGGATTTGGTAGCTCCACTAAAAATTAGGCATCCAAAGGCTAGATCAGAGCCATGGTTAAGTGATAATACCTGTGCCATTAGACGGGAATGCAGGAGAGCTGAACGGAAGTGGAAAAAAAACAGGGTTGCAGGTTTCTTTTGAAATGTTAAGATAAAGTTGGTGCTATCAAAAAGCTGTGAAAGCTGCTAGATCAACATTTTTCTCTGATCTCATTGTCGCAAACTCTCACAATCCCCGCATTCTTCTTAACACCCTGAACTCTGTTCTTAATTCTCATGAACCTGTTCCGTTGAAAGCTTCTGTGGAAGCCTGTGAGAAATTTCTTCACTTCTTTTTGGAGAAAGTGGTACGCACTAGGTCCCTAATTTTACCACTTGCTATTGATAGATCGATTTTAATACCATGTTTGGCTGTTTGACCACTTTGAGCCTGTCTCTCTCACTTTTGTAGAGCAGCTTGTTACTGGTATGAAACCTTCTTTCACTTTCACTTTCACTTTCACTTTCACTTTCACTTCTGGATTCCCTTTTGCCTCCTTGACTTTCTAAGGAGGTTTTCCCTATTTTGGGTCCCTCTACTCTCTCTATTATCAATAGTAACCTAACTTCTTGTGTGGTGCCCAAAACTTTTAAATATGCTGTTGTACAACCACTGCTGAAAAAATCAGGTCTAGACCATTTTGTTTTGTCAAACTCTAGGCCTGTCTTCCAGCTGAAGCCTTTTCTGGATGTGTTCTAGTCTGGGTTTAAAACTCACCACAGCACAGAATCTGCTCTGTTAAGAGTTTTTCATGATATATTTTAGGACTCTGGCGATTCTGTACTACTCGTGCTTTTTGATTTAACAGCAGCTTTTGACACCATAGACCATGAGATCCTTGTTTCCACGTTGAAGCAATGGGTGGGCATTACAGGTTCAGCTCTCCAGTGGTTTCGGTCCTATTTCTCAGAAAGCAGTTTTTGTTTTAGCATCGATGACTTTACTTCCACCTCCGCTGCACTTCACTGGGGGTACCACAAGGCTCCAATTCTTGGTCTTCTTTTATTTTTTTTGTACCTGCTGCCGCTTAGAGCTATCTTCCAGAAACATGTTATGCAGATGACTGTCAGGTTTATCTTCCATTAAAGCACAATGGTGTGTGTTCTGTCCAGCCTCTCCTTGACTGCCTTAATGACGTCAAGAGATGGATGGCATTAAATTTTGGTGATTTTAATGAGAACAAGACTGAAGTCTAAAATTTGACAGCCAGGTAAATGCCGTTGTAAAATCCTGCTTTTTCCAGTTGAGGCGGCTGCCAAAAAGCAAGCCTGTTCTGTCTAAACGCAATCGTGAAACAGTGATCCATGCATTATATAACCACTCGCCTTGATTACTGTAATTCACTCTTTTTTGGAGTTAGCCAGGCCTCCATGGCCCACCTACAACTGGTACAAAATGCCACAGCTCAATTTTTAACTGGTATAAGAATCCGTTTCAAAATACTTGTATTTGTTATTAAGTCTCTGAATGACTCTGCACCATTTTATTTGTCTGAACTCCTGCACCGTTCTCTCAGGTCTGCAGACCAGAGGCTTTTATCTGTACCAAAATCACGTCGCAAACTCAGAGGTGATAGGGCTTTTTCAGTCACAGCTCCACAATTATGGAATGACTTGCCAAGCCATGTTAGGCAGGCCCCTTCACTCATGGAGTTCAAATCTGGTCTAAAAACATACTTTTACTCCCTGGCCTTCAACCCAGTGTGAGGTGGTGACTCATGTGGTTTTTGTATCTGTTTTATTATTCTGTTGGTATATATTTTTATTATATTATTTTATTATTTTATTACTCCGCTCTTATTTGTATCTGTTTCTTTTATTCATTGGCCTGTGTGTCTTTGTGTTTTATGGTTGCTTGTAGTATATAGAACTTTGGTCAGCCTTGTTGTTGTTTTAAAGTGCTTTATAAATAAAATGGTATGGTATGGTAGAAGGAAAAAGCAAGCGCTGCTCTTGTTTAGCACAAGTTAAGAGTTATTTTTCAGTTTCTATTAGACATCTTTCAAAAAACTGCTTGGTCTGTAAAGCACCAAAGTCAAACTATATTGAAAGCTCATGAATACATAATCAAAGTTACATTTACATTTACGGCATTTAGCCATGAATGTAAGCAGCAGTAGTGCAGCAAAGAATTAAATGTACACAATTTTCTATTTACATCAGATGTAGTCAGTCAGCAAGACATTTTTAGTGTCAAAATGCTGCATCCTTAGTTTAGAGCTTTAGTTTTAAGACAATACTGCTAACAAACACTAGTCAATACTCAATACTCAATACCCAAATACCCCCAAACTGTTTCTGTAAAAATACATCACCACAACTTTATTTAACCTGCTCAAGCCTTATCCACGTTAAGACTTGTCAGTGTGGGTAAGGACTCTTACCTGGGAGCTTTATTATTATTATATTATTGCTATTATTATTATTATTACTATTATTATGTTCAATATTCTTATGTGCAATATCACTACTTATGTCAACACGTATGTCTCTTATGTCACAGCTTATATCATTACTTATACAATAGTCTTATCATGTGCAATAAGACTGCTCATGTCACTTCTATGTGCAATAACAGACCCAGTCTAGAGAACTCCAAACACCATTTGTGTTGATAATAAACTACTTCAACAGTAATTTATTTATTTACCTATAGTATTTGTATTCACCTCTCTTTCTGACCACAGCAATTTTTGTATATAGTAAAGTGTATTTAGTACTAAGCATTTTCAGAGAAAACATTCAGAAACAACTGGGAATAGCACCGATCACGGAGAAGATGATGGAGGCAAGACAACGATGGTGCAGTCATGTGATCCGAAGTGACGAGAACTCAGTGGCCAAGACAGCGCTGGGGCTTAGCTCCCAAGGAACACGTCCCCGTGGCCGGCCCAAGAAACGACGGATCGAAGAGGACACGAAAAGTGCCCACATCACCCTGGATGACGCCCTGGACCGAACATGTACATAACGTCTCTGGGGCCCACTGCTGCTCTGAGATCCCCTACAGTTTGGCGTGGGATTGTAAAGTACCGTTTCCATGTGTGGCCCTGAGGAGGTACTGTAGGAGTCTTGGCGGTGGAGAGATAAACTCACTCAGCTTCCCTTTTCTCCCCCTGTATGGGGGTTAGCCATCAGCGGTAGCTAAAAGCAGAAGGTTGCAAGCAGAGAGCATCGTGCACCAACTACAAGCACTTCTACACTACTGCACTAGACGCATACACACTGCACAAAGGAATACACCCATCTAGGTACACAAACCTGCATTTCTGCACACTTGATTCTGCTGCACGAGTACAGTATCTGTCATAATGCTGTATTTATTCAAACTAGTACAGTTTCAGATGTCAACTGCACTAAATGTTGTCCTGTTCTATTGTTTTGTTGCTCTTGTGTTTTCTTGTACTTTTTTTCTATTTGCTTATTTTTGTCATTTGTATTTTCTCCTGTCTATCTTTGTAGTCTTGTGGTCTTTCCGTTTTTGTTCTCTGTGGGTCTGTTTTTGTTCTTGTGTTGCACCATGGTCCTGGAGGAATGTCCTTTGTTTCACTGTGCAATAAACCTACTTGACTTGATTCTTGTTTAAAGTAAAACTCATTATTTGTAGAGCTACAATAATGCCACGTTTCAGGTTGATTGGCAAAGTCTAAGTATAAGATATCATCGACCAAAAATCCGTGGATAAAAAAATGGAAGGAAAATAAAACTTAGACCAACAGTAGCCTTAATATTGCAAATCCATCTAAATCCATAACCTCAAGCATACATAAGTGAGCATATAAGGTAACCATTTAAAGGTAACCTGCCCCTGGATATAAAATGCAAATTTCTAATCATGTTTCTACTTGTAAGAAATTGAAAGTACCATGTAAAATTCACTGGGTTTATTTTCATCTTAGCCTCACAGTTGGATAGTGGGTGGTAGATCAGAAAGCTCTGTTGAGTGAGCCCTGACTACTTCTCTAGACTACCTAGCTTACCTTTTTACAGCTTCTCTTCTCTTCTAATTAGAATATCTACCAAACAGTACTGACCACTTCTTTAGAAAGTCTCTTGCAGCTCATTTTCTGAAAGCAGAGCCCCTCTGGGCTGGATATTTGTGGTTCAACCTAGCAGTGACCCTGACATGTATAGAACCTGAGGAACATCTCTCCCGCCTGATACACTCATAATATCAAAGCTTCATACACTGCCATGCACCATGAAATTGTAGTCCGATATGAGGAAGGTGGACCTCATAAAGTCGAAGCATGTGTAGGCGTTTCTAATAAAGTGAACGGTGCAATTCCTGGGTCACAGCATAAGACATTCGCAGCAGTGGAGAACTTAGTCTACGGAATACAGTTCTGTGAAAACCGTAATTGTCACGTTTCCCTTCTTCCAAGCATTGAGAGCAGGCGCACACACAGACTTCCATGTTTAGGTCTTTTATTTTCTCAAAAAAATAAGCAAAACAAAAGGCACGAGGGCCAGAGTCAAACAAACCAAAAGAAGAAAGGAAACACTCCTCAAAGCCAAGGGCGACAGTGGACCGACAACCCGGATCCACCCAAACTAAACTTAAATACAGAACCTCATTACTCCTGAGCACAGGATGACAAAATAAAAGACAACAAACTCAAATACAAAAATAACTTCAACAAGGGTGGCCTACCGTCACTGCCTCCAGGCCTGACAATAATACTTATATACAACATTAACTTGCATTGCTTAATATGTGTAATCCATATGATTCATCAATGTAAGAATGTATTTTTTAAATATTTAGTATTTTTCATTTGGAGATTGCTGTAAAAATATTACAAGACTATTGTTTATTTTACTTAGATTATTTTACCTGTTTTAAGCAATTTGATCTAGTGAAATTGAACATTATATTTAAGTATCATATGTCTCAAGTATCATATGTTTCAAGATTAAATATATTAATGAAAGAAAATAAAGCAAATGTCTTAAAACAAGCAAAAGCATTTAGAAGTATAATATTTATCACATTTATATTTTGTACAACCTCCAGGAACTCCCTAAGTGTATTAAGTTCATGTTTTCTCTTCTCCCTTTATTCCATAAGAGTTAAGTATATAATTAAGTTCCAAAAATAAAAACAAAGAATATATAATGTTGTTCCTATTATAGCAACACAGCATTGAAATGGGATATTTTCTATACTTCCAATGTAAAAAGATCATTTCTGAGATACGAAACTTTGTTTAAATGCCAAAATTTCTGCTTATCTATCTTGCTCTAATGAGTGGTCCATGTGGATTACTGTCTATTGTTCATTTTCTCTATTGTCTTTATTCACCCTCCCTTATGTTGAGCAATTGGAGGCAAAAGCCCACCAGCTGTGTTGGTATAGCAATAATAATTTAGTCACTTTACTGGTCAAGTACACAATTTAAGATTAAGTCTAATTTAAATGGGAACCAAAAAAGCACCAGTTTAGTGTACTTGACACTCTCTGAATGAGCCATCCTCCAGCATGCTGGCACCATGGCCTGTTGACTTGCTAAGAGTGTGTAAAGAGAGACCACAAATAGTAGGACATGCAGATTTCTGTACACGGGATTAGCGGGGAGGCATCCAGGGATCTGGGTTAATTAAAATGCTTTTGGAGGTACATGCTCCGCAGGCAGCTGAAAGACTTCCCACATCTGTTTGGGAAGAGATAAAAATGTACACGTAGTTGTCGCTAATCTGGAGACAGGGACGGGCCTGGGTTGTTAGGTTAGCTTCATCATTTGCACCGTGAAGCAGGGGTGGCATTTATTTGCAGTTCAAAGAAATACACACAGCTACATGAGTGCATGTCGGCGTGCCTGGCAGATGATGGAATAATCAGAAATGATCGGAAAGGCTTCACACAGCGGCATGTGATACCAACAGATACTGCATCTCAGTAATGTAGGACATTCACCTCCTAAGAAATCTGTGACTGACCACGAAAAAAGCAGATGCAATCCAACAAACAAAAAATGACCAGAGGGTTTTTATTTTTCACCTACAAAGCACAAATGTTGCAGTAGATGCAATTGATCAATCCATGCTTCATGCAAAATGCATTCTTCCATAGCAACTGTTATGAGGCTGGACACACTTCACAGAAGTGTTGAAATTGTTTTGATTTGGTCAAAATATGGAAATGTGGAATTTTTCAGTTCATTAGTAATTTCAGATAATATTTATTAGGATTCCCCCCAGTAGGAGGTTCAAACGCTCAAATCGCTAATAATCTGGTGAAAAGTCAGTCAAATCACAATACAGAATTGAAAACAGAATAATATTGACATAAGTAGTGATTTCACATGGTAAGACTATTTTGCATATAAAGATAATGATGCATATAATAAAAATGGCATCAGGAGCGAGGAGTCTGATGGCAGTGGGAAGGAAGGATTTTCCAAGCTGTTCAGTGAAGCACTGAGTGAGTCTGTGGCTGGTGTGTTAGGGTGAGGATTAGGTTAAGCACCAGGAGTTAGGTTTAAGATTAGAATTTAGGTGTAGGTTTGGGGTTTGGGGTTAGGGTTAGGGAAAAAGTTCAAACTTAAAAGGTTAAAGAAAATCCACTGAGCTTTTACACTTCCGTGTAATTCAAGTCAGATATTAAGATACAAACCCTGTCGTTCAGAGTGTTGTGTTGTAAAATGTTTCACTCTAACGCACATTCAGAGTTTTTCACAGTGATAGAAAGCATTTAATGCCTCTGAAAACTCCTTCACAGAATGTTATTACATTAAATAAGTGCCATTATGCTCACTGATGCCTGGACATTGAATGTTTTGATATGAGATTTTGGCCCAAAATGTGTTGAATAGGATTTTTTTTGCCAATGTTCAGTAAAGGTTAATATTGAGTTGCTCTGAAATAATGCATTCATGCCAGAGAATGGAAAGGACAATTTTATGTTGAGTCAGTTATGCTGACCATGCCATTCGATGGGATAGAAATGTATGGCTGTAAAGAGGTCAGGGTAATGGAAGACGTAGAACACAAATGCAGCATTTTACTCAAATCCATTAACAGACAGAGAAAACTTGAAAACACAGACGGACCTTAAGGCTGAACTGGGATCCACATACATGGGTTGGGGTTACACTCAACCAAAAAAATACACACAAACAGACAGGGGTATAAATACAAAACGCTTAAATAGGGACAGCTGTGATGAGGTGGGGTTACAACCAGACAGGCGACAGCGCTTAACAGGGGGCAGGACAAGGGCAGAGCCACATGGTTCAATGTAAACAAAGACAAAGCATAGCAAAGGAACAAGAAAGAGAACAGGGAGTGACAGAAAGGAGAGAGCATGGGCATTACTGTTTTGTTGTCCAAACCATGAAAACTAGTCTACCTGCTGTAGACACAATTTATAAACATTTATTCACTTTCAGTTCTATTTATTTTGGCTCCCCCTTCTCAGTAGGTCATCAACAGATGTTTTTGTTATCCGGTCAAATTATTATCCATCGAAAGTAAGTTGATGAACGGGTTAGGCGAAAGGGTTCGATTTAAGTTAATGGGAGGAGTTTAGGTTCGGGGAGAGGTCGTGCTAGGCTTGGGCACAGGATTTGGAGAAGGCTTAGGGTTTAGGATGGTGAATGGGTTGTCTGAACGGTTTTAGGGAAGGGCCAAAGTTCAGTCACAACTGTTCACTGTGGTGGTGATAGGAACTAGATGTCTGAAGCATTTAATGCCTCTAAAAGCTACATTTACATTTACGGCATTTAGCAGACGCTTTTATCCAAAGCGACTTCCATTCCCTAACTACAGGGGACAGTCTTGAGCCACTTGGGGTTGAGGGTCTTGCTCAGGGACCTAGTGGTGGTGCTGGAGGTAGGATTTGAACCCATGATCTCTTGGTCTAGAAGCAAGTATCCTACCACTAGGCCACCACCAAAGCTCCTTCACAGAATGTTACTACGTGAAATAATAACCACTATGCTTCCTGATGCCTGGACAGTGTTTTGAGAATTTTGGCCCAAAACGTATTAGGATGTTAAGGTTAGGTTTAGAGGAAAGGTTAGGGGGAAGGATTACGGTTAGGGTTACAGCTGAGTTTAGGGTAAAGAATTTGGGTTAGGGTAAACATTACGGGAAGATTTAGGGGAAACGGTGTGGCAATGATAAGTGTTCGGGGAAAAGTTTAGGGTTGAGTTTAAGGGAAGGTGTTAGGGTCAAGATTAGGGAAGGGATAGAGAGTTATGATGTGAAATATTTCAAGCTATGTAAGTGTAAAGTGGTGATAGAAATCATACGTCTGAAGCATTTAAAGCCTCTAAAAGCTCCTTTGCAGAATGTCATTACATCAAATAATTACTATTATGCTCACTGATGCCTGCGCATTGTATGTTCTGAGATGGGATTTTGGCCTAAAACATGTAGGCTGAATAGGATTTTTTTGTCACTGCTCAGTAAAGCTTATCTGACTTCTGAGTTGCTCTGAAATAATAAATTTCTGGCGGGGAATAGAAACGACAGTTGCATTTAATGTTGGGATTATGAAGTCAGCTATGCTGACCATGCTATTTGAAGGAATAGAAATGTATGGCCCAATTAAATTAGGTTCTGTTTTTTTCAGAGAGAGAGAGAGAGAGAGAGAGAGAGAGAGAGACCTTGGAAATTAGTCACTCCATTGTACACACAGCTCAGTGTAAACAATATGTCCAGACGTACTTTACGTCTCTCCCTCCCTTGCTTTTTTCTGTCTTTTCCATTCCTATATTTATAACCAGTGAACCATCTTTACTCCTCGTTTGGCGGGTTGCATGGGGGGATTTATCACAGACAACAAACAGATGTGTGCTGCTGTTCTCTCTCTCTCCCTCTTTCTCTCTCCCTCTCTCCATGCAGCAGCAGCAGTGCTCTGTCTGTTCTCAGAGTCTATTTGTTTTGGAGGATTACAGCTGCTTCTCTCAGGAGAGAGAGTGTCTATGGTGGAGATTTGCCTGGCTCTTAAAGGGCCAGGTCGAGTGGATTTGGAACGGCGGGCCGGCTGAGCGGAGTTCAGTATACGGACCCCTGCCATGCTCTGCTCCCCAGGAAACCCCTCACTACACTCTCAGCTTCCAAACTTGAGTGTTTTGCAACACGCCTGGATGGAGAGTACATGCTGATTTAATTCAGAGTGTGCACTGGCACCCCTGACACCATCCTTCTACGCACAGCAGCAAACACTTAAAACAGCAGAGTGGATAGAGAGAGTTGAGAGAATGAGAGAGAGAGAGAGAGAGGCAAAGTGAGAGCAAAGGGACAAAAATGACAGAGAGAAATAAAAAGAGGGAAAGGGAGAGAAAGGGGGTATGAGAAATAATAGAAAGTCAGGAAGATAATGACAGAGTTGGTTAAAGAAGGGAGATGTGTGTGTGTGTGTGTGTGTGTGTGTGTGTGTGTGTGTGTGTGTGTGTGTGTGTGTGTGTGTGTGTGTGTG
>JBBJLS010002161.1:0-16584 GCA_037577275.1 Bryconaethiops microstoma
ACACACACACACACACACACACACACACACACACACACACACACACACACACACACACACACACACACACACTACTGACCGCTCGACTAATCAGGACTGATTCAATCTCTCAACTTGAATAATGGCTGAAAAATCCAATACTGGTGCAGCAATTACAGATATAATGGACCTGTGTGACTGAAACTATTCCACCGATATGGACACTGATACACATGAGCGTTCTGGGGCATTTATAGAATACTTCCAGTCACACAAGGTTTCCAGTCACTTATAAAGTCTATTTCTAAACTTTCAGCTGCTCAGCAGGGCATTCTCACAAATGGCATAATTTACCAGAAGTCTGGGCTTAAGATGTTCTTGGAAATCCAGCTCTTTAGGACCAAAGTCTCTTAATCTGTGAATATTTATCTAATGCACAAGAGTGACATTTGCTCTTTCAAATACTGAAGAAACATTTTTTTATGCCTTCACCTTTCCAGTGTTGATGGAAACTGGGGTTCTAACTGAAAATGCCTTTAGGAACAGTCAAAATTTGGATGTATATAAATGTGTGTGTGTGTGTGTGTGTGTGTGTGTGTGTGTGTGTTTGAAACATTTATCCACGGTTGACATTACCCAGCTACTTACATTAGCCAGGGCAGCTGGTGACTTAGTGGTTAGGGCGTTGCCTCTGCGATCAGAAAGTCATGGATTTGAATCCCAGGACTGCTAGTGAGGTTCCCTTGAGCAAGGTACCGTCCCCACACACTGCTCCCCGCTCCTGTGTTCCTGGCTGCCCGCTGCTCCACTTGGTGAATGGGTTAAATGCAGAGGAAGAATTTCGTGCTGTTCACACTGTGTGCTCTGGTGTGTTCACGTATGACAGAATGATCACTTTCATCTGCCAAGTCTTTGTTTGCTTCAGCAGGGGGTGGGGGTCGTCTGTAGCTGGTGAAGTTTTGCAGACCTGTCCACACTGATGCAGGGTCGTTGGCTGAGAACCATTTTTTCAGCTTCTTAGAGCATCTTCCTTTAGCTAATTTGATCTCCCTTGGCAACGTGTTCCTGGCCTTGTACAGGGCCCTGTCCCCACTACTGTAGGCCGAAAGCTGCCCAGGGAACAGAGCGATAGGCATCTTTTAAAATGAAGTAACGGTGGTCCAGTGTGATATTGTCCCTGGTGGGGCAGTTAATTTGCTGTCTGTATTTAGGAAGTTTGTGGTTTAGTGTTGCTCTGGTCTGGTCAGGCAGCGTGCACAGCACGTCGTTCATGTTGGCCTGAGGAGGAATGAAAACTCCGTTCAGGATAATGGTGAATAAAACGGTTTGCAGTTGATGAAAAAGTTTCCAGGTTTGGGCTGCAGAATTTCCGTAACACTGTGACATCAGTACACGAACCTTCGTTAATGTAGAAGCAGATTCCCTTTGTTTTCCCCGAGATCCCCGTTACACGGTCAGTGCGGTGAAAGTGGTAGCCTGGCAGGTTTAATGCAGCATTGGGGGTGTGTTCACTGAGCCAAGTTTCAGTGAAGCAAAGGGCAACAGAACTTGTTAGTCTGGTTAAGAAGCAGCAGCTCGTCCACTTTGTTTAGAAAGGAGAAGAGGTGAATGGAGGGGAGCGCAGTGCAGAATCCCCGCTAACGCAGTTTTACCAGCACACCCGCATGCTTCCCTCATCTGTATCTCCGCCAAGTCTCACAGAGAGCCGCTGCTCCTTCAACTAAAATCTCCAATTTTAGGTTGCTATCCACGGCGCCATTTTGAGGAAACTGTAAAAAAGAACTTTTAACCATTTAAAGAACTTTTTTATCCAAGGTCCAGCCAGAAGGCTCTTCTGGACTCTGTACAGCATGGGGGTTACCTTTGGAATTGGGCTCCATAATTACTATAACATTTATTAACATATTATTGAATTAAATTTAGTGTATTAACATATTATTTGATCATATTTAGAATATTAACTAATACATTTAGTATATGGACTAATTATATCATGTAATTATACTTAGCATATTAACTGAAATCATGTATTAGATTTATGAACTATTTTTGTTATATTTTTGTGTAAAAGTGTAAAAACTCAGTAAATAGATTAAATGAAAGGAATGGGAACAAATGTTTTACTGTGACAGGGCCTAAAGATAGAAGGTGCCTAGATAAAGGTTAAAGCCTTAACTTTAATCCTAAAGTGCTGGTTCATCAGATGGAGCTGTTTACAGAAGAACATGCTTAAATATCCAGACCGGCTAACAGACCGACCGACCGACTAACTGAATGACTGATTGACCAACTGACTGACTGAAAAACTGACTGGCAGCTAAAGCTCTGGGTTTTTTCAGGTCTCCACACCCTGTGTGTGTGTACAGTGCCATTAAGACATGCAGCACTGTCTGCTGTTCTGCTGGCCCTTCATTTACAGCAGCTTAATTCAAGTGTCCCGCTGTCCTGCAGTCTGTCTGAGCAGAGGATGCTCCGACTACCTGTCAATCATGGAGTCGGAGCTGAATAGGCATCTGGCAGCTCCACAAATTGCCTGGCTGTGCTGCACTGGCATCTGTACACGAACACACACGCACACAGCAAGTCTCAAATTGGGCTTGAAAAAATCTCAGGCATCTGAATTAAACCAGTTCGAACCTGTTAGAACAAAATATGTTTTATTTTCATACATGTAATCCACATCACCTTGGTACTGATGATAAAGAAGAAAATTTAAAAATGTAAAAACATTTCGAAAACATTGTTACATTTGTTGAAAAAACCTGTTTTATTTCTTGTTTGTTGGAGAACATGTTTATTTGGTGTTTAGAGAACATTTGGGTTTGTTGGAGATAGTTTTCTTTTGTTGGAGAACATTTTGGTTTGTGCATAAGAATGATAACCATTAGGGGTGGGTATTGTTGAGCCCCATGATGCTGTCATGTCGGGCTTGTGAGCGGACACACTTGTCAGCTTTAGAGTAAAAGGAGTTTAATGAATTCAAATAGACAGTTCTGAGCTCTTTGGGCTCCAAACAAAAACCAGCTTCACACAATACAAATGCTATAAAGTTCCCAGAGGTCCTTCTCTCTGTGGGGAACTCGAACTCAAGTGAAGGCAAGAGAACTTGGCGGCTTCACCAGCTCTCCAGGCCCATGTATACATACTAGTGGAGCTGCACAGTCTGTTAAGCCTGTAAGACAAGGGAAGGGGAGAGACAGAGAAGGTATCCAGACACTCAAACAATAAGCTTGTCTTCAGTAAAGAGTCCAGCCTCGTGCTGATCGGCTTCTGGGGGGAAACCCTCCAACTGCCACTTGGAGACTAGGTGTTCGCAGGCTGGAGTTTCTTTTCCACACACGAGTACAGGAACCTTCTCAGTAGACACAGGCATTAGTTACAAACACATACAAAGTTACAAACCCGAGTCGGAGCTGGATATAAGAGCTGAGTGACCACGCACGATCCTTTGGATTGGCTGGGCTTTAAATGCACACACACGCAGACAACCAATCACGCGATGCAGACAATAAACGAAATAACAAGCTTTCACTTAACTTTATGTGGACCGGTCATCAGGTACCTAGCAACCCTATTAAAGAGCTAACGAGGCTCATTACCCACACCTGGGTTGACTAGGAACCAGACGACCACACACAACAACAAACTATGAGGTCACCTGTCCGTGCCCAGGGCTGCGTACGCTCAATACTCTGGGGACGGAATCCGCTGGGGGCGTGACTGAAGCAGACCAGACATGACAGATACGATATGAAGACAGAACACACTGGATGTACGACATCTGTTTTTACTCTGTGTGGACCTTGAAGTTTGTTTCAAAAGAATGAGTAATAAATATGTAAACAAGGTTGATGAGAATTATATTTTTGTTAATGCAGGCATGATGAATAATTAATACTAGGATTGTCAAAGAACTGGAGTGAAGGTCACAGAAGCAGATGAGTGAAATTTCTGTCCTAAAGGCTTGAAAAACAGACTATTAGAGCATGTTTCATGTTTCACATTCACGTATCACTATGAGTTCACCCATGATGCATCACTATATATTTGCTGAAAGTGAATGGATTGACTACCAGAAAAAAACTATGTTGTTATGTTTTGATGAAAATAAACAGGTTTTTAAAATTATTGATGAGGGTGAAAATGGCTTTGTTAGGGTTTGGAGAATGTTTGGGTTTTTTCTGGGTTTGGAGAATGTTTGGGTTTGTTGGGGTCTTATAGAGAATGTTGAGTCAGTTGGAGAGAGTTTGAGTTTGTTGGGTTTTGTTGGTGAAGATTTGCTTTTATTGGTGTTTGGAGAATGTTTGGGTGTGTTGGTGCCTGGAAGTTTGGGTTTTTATATCCTGATCAAAATAATGGTCACGATTAGGGCTGCAACTCCGTGATACAATATGAACACAGAACACATCTAATGTGCAACATCTATTTTTAGTGTTTGTGTTCTCTGTTCTCTGATTGGCTGTGTCGTCTGGTTCATTCATACATATCCACACACATAGCACTGTAAAATAAACCAATAGACACTGATACAGTATCGCTGTATCAGAAGTATCAGAACCTCGGTGCTGCGGCTGTTATGCACACAATATAGAGGGCTATCGGACCGCATCTCACTTTCATCTCCACTGGATAGTCTACTTTTGTCGAGCTTCAGGTGTTGTTCTGATCCACACAGACTGATTTCATGGCCTGTTAGAGGTACATATTGATATAGGGCCTACAGAATTGTCTTGCAGAACAATTCTCCAGGTTTCCTGAAGGACTTTCAAAGACTCTGATTTTCATTCCAGTTCCTAAACCTGGCCAGTTTCAGAGGAATGTTTTTGTTTGTTATGTCACGCAGTGGCTGACGTATGAATCATTCAAGCATAATAAAGCACATCTAACTTAACACCTCAACCAGTGAAGAAACTGGTGCAGATGATTCCAGATTAGTATACTGTTGGTGGTGAATGCTGATTCGTTGGAACATGCACAAAATGTTACATTTGTACTGCAAGTGCTGTATGTTTATAGATGGACTGTATGTTTATTAAAATAACAGTGTAACACTGACATTACTGTCTGACTCTGAAATATTCACATAGCTACGTTTACTGGTAAGCGTTTATCCACAGTAATTTGCTGTATCAGTATTTTGAACTAGTTCACATAGGAGACTCCTTTTTATTGGGCAGGGGTGAAACAGCTCCAGGACCGTTGAACTTGAACCTCATGAGTCCTGGCACAGTCAGCCCAGCTCAAAACCAGCACTTAGGTTCTTCAGGATACACTAAATGTAAAATTAGAATTGAAAGGAAGTAAGGTTGCATTTGGAGTATTTTTGGGGTTTGACCTTTTTCACTGTAGCTATAAAAGGGAATTTCAGACTAATTTGGAGGTCCCTGCATTCAGTTTTGCTTATATCTGAAATACAAAATTTTTTGGCTTTGTTATATTAATGAAAATATCAGCGTCAATTTTCATTCTGCTGATGACCAGTAGGGGGCAGCACAGATGGGTTGATGGAGTTTTAATGTTTTAGTCAGGTGTTGACATAATTTTTTTGCTCTAGTACTCTAATGTGTTCCTACATGAATTAATGTCGCTCTAGATAAGAGTGTCTCCTAAATGCCGTAAACGTGAATGCAAACCGCGGTATGTCAGCGCTTCCATCTCCCATCTTCATCCATCTCTCTCACTCATTCTTGCATCTGTATCTATGTCAGGCTGCCCGATGGTTTATTCATGCATTTAAATGGATTTTTTTTTCCTCAGCCCTGACATTTACTAACTGCTCTGCAGGGTGCACGGCCCAAAAACTAAGAACTGTGACATTTTGAAAATGATATTGACAATTTCATGCACAGGACCGTTAAACATGTCTGGTCAGGTGTCTGGGCCCAAGTCAAACTCTGTCTGTCACAAGGATATTCTGGGTGCATTCAGTGTTCTGTCAGACCTTTAAGCCCATTGAAATGTGTGTTCTCTCTGGTGGTCTTTTTTAGGAGACTGTAAGGAAGATGGTGGGCTGAGTCGGAGGTTCTTCCACTGTGTTGCCCCATGCACAGCTGTATTTGGCTGTATTGTCTGCCATGCTGATCTGTAAAATATTGGAGAAAGAGACAATTTCTTTTTGCAGTTTGAGCCGGTTATTGATTACTGAGCCACATTTTAATTTCACAGTACACACTCTACCACATTTTCCCTTGATTCAATCCCCTTGCTTGAACACATTTAAGCTCAGTTGAAATCTCATAGCATGAGCACATGTATTCTTGATCAGAATCTCCTTACTCTAACGTATATTAAATTGCACAATAAACCACAATCGGAATCCCCTCACTCGAGTGCATTTAACCTATATTGGAATCCCCTCACTGGGACTCATTTACCTTGATCACAATCCCTTTGCTCGAGCATATTTTACCTTGATCATAATCTTGTATCTTGAGCACATTCTAATTTGATCAGCATCAGCTGGCTCTAGCAGATTCTACTTCAATGGGCAGCCACTTGCTCAAGAGAATTTTACCACGATTGGAATCGTCTTGCTCAAACGCATTCTACCTCACTCGGAATTGAAACGCATTCTACCTTGAAGGCAAAATGTGCTCAAGTGAGGGGATTTCGTTCATCGGAATCCCTTCACTCAAGAGCGTTCTATCTTAATCGGAATCTTGAAGCTTGAGCACAATCTGCCTTGATTGCAATTCTCTGGTTTAAGCACATTTTACTATGACTGGACTCCCCTTGCTTGTGCGCATTTGCCATGATTGGGATAAACTTTCTCAAGTGCATGTAACCTTGAGTGTAATCTTGTAGCTTGAGCTCTTTTATCCTTGAAAGTACATCGCAATCTCCTTGCTCAAGCTCATTTAACCTCAATTGGAATCTCGTCGCTTGAGTGCATTCTACCTCAATCGGAATCCAGTGGCTTGACATTTTACCCTGATTGGAATCCCCTGGTTCTACCTCACATTTGACCTTGATTGGAATTCTGTGACTTAAGCAGTTAAGCGTTATCATTATTCCGTATATATACAGATTTGGAGAGATAACGGCCTTGTGTGTACACATATATAATGTGCACCTTCTCTCACCTGTTTTTTTTGTTCAATTTAGCTCAGATTTTCCTTTCTGCTCGCTTTTCCTACTCTCTTGCTCCATGTGGTGAACAGGCTGTTGCCGGCTCAGTGAAGGGTGAGGCATTCTTGTCCTGCTGCATCCTTTATCTGCCACTCATACTCATGTTGACTGCAGCTTTTCCTTCAGAATCATGCTCTGAAATAAAAAAAAAACAAAACACCTCTCAAACAGGGTTGCCTGATTCTTTAGTCTTCAGTCCAAAAATGTTAAAACCTGCCAAAATGCATACAAACCCCCCCAAAACTATTTTTTAAAATGTCAGCCTTTAAACCTTTTAAAAGACATCAGTAATAAAGTGATGGGGATGTTGATCGCTGTTTTTCTGCTTTTAAACTTTTCTCATAAGTTGTCACTGACAGTCTTTTGTGTTTTTCAAAGGTTGAAAGAACCAGTAATGTGTTTTTATATAAGTTTTAAATTTCCTGTCAAATAATATACGTGATCTAATTCTAATTATATTATAATATAAAGACACAGCCTTCCCTAAATGGGACTGAATAATAAAATTAGAAAATTGATTCATTCAAATTTTAGCTGAAGTATTCAACAATGGAATGGGTTGCTTTAATTGATTTTTATTTTTCCTGCCAAATCCCACCAAACTCAACCCGGTCTGTCAGGAAACCACCCAATATTTTGTGAGCCAAAAGCTTTGTTGGAATCAAAGCTTCTGCCTTTTTTCGCACCCCTAATTCATACTTAAAGTAGGTGGTATTTTGACCCATTGCAGCTGAATATGTGGCATGAAAAAACTCACACCCTCATTTCTTCATATTTTGCTTCCAGACTTTCTTGTGTTTTCAGTGAAGTCTTGAGCAGTTTTCTAGGCTTCCTAAAAGACTTTCAGGGTCTCTCATTTTCAGTCCAGTCCCTGAACTTACCAGTTTCAGAGAAATGTTTTTTGTTTTTTAAACAACACAGTGATCTACGTATGAATTGAAGCATTAAAAAAGCACATCTAACTTAAGGCCTGAACCAGTGACGAAACAGGTGCACATGATTCCAGATGACCAGGCCGGTGATTCAATTAATAAAGGGGCTGATCCCAAAGTAATGGCAATCTTTAGTAGATACTGAGTTAATTCATAGTAGACGCTGAGTAATTCGTATGATTTACTGAGTAATTCAAAGCAGATACTGAATAATTAATAAAAACAAGAATAATTAATGTGTGTGTGTCTCTCTGGACAGGTATATTTGATTTGATCTTTTACTCTCTTCTGTTTGCATGACAGAAACAGAAGAGAGTAAAAGATAAAATCAAAAGTACATGAGCGTCCGAGTGAGTAATGGAACATTATGTAATCTGCTCATAAATATTAATGGCTCTTTTGTTGTAGTTGTTGATTTCCATAAATGAAGCCTCAGTCCGTCTACCTAGCTGCCTTTTTCATTCATGGTCAGCGAGTGTTAACAATGATGAGGCGTGACGGTTTGTTGACTCTGCAGAGAAATTCTCCCACGGGGTTTTACTGCACCATTATTCCTTTCGTCTCTGATACGAGCTGTTTATCTTCATTGCAGACTAACTGGGAAAAGGCAAGGTGGTGGTCTGCTCAACAGATGGTCCTTCGGTCTGTGTGTGTTCTGCTTCAGTCAAACTGGCTGAATGTTTACTGGACATTTTCCTTCTGATAGACATTCAGCAGGACTTGCGACCAGTTTAAGGAACTCAGGACCAAAAACACAGATAAAAAAGTAAAGAACCACACCAGACTTTCAAACTACCCCATAATTAAGCGTTTGACACTTATTCAGAATGGGTTTGGTGTGAAACAGTCCAAAGTCAGAATTGTTCACTGCAGTAGTGAATGGAACCAGACGTCTGCCTATAAAAGTCCCCTCACAGAAAGTTATCAATGAAATAGTTATGGTTACGCCACCTGATGTCTGAGACATTGTTTTACCAGGGTTTGAGAAGATTTTGGTCCTGAACCTAAGCCCATTCACGGTGGAGTGATACATGCAGAGTATCTTGAGGCAAAATAGTCCCTGAAACAAAACTGATTTAGTTCAGATTCTCCACAATTTTACTATTATCAACATCCATATAAACACTCAAGAGACATGTGGAGCTTCTTTCTTTGGTTTAGAGAGGAAATAAAATGGTGGGAAACTTGGTCTGGAGTGATGTTTAGGTGTCAAAGTAACATTCACATGAATGTAGGATCCAAGGTCATCACTCAGAGCACCACACTGCCTCTGCCACCTTGCCTTCTAGGTAAGCAACACATACACACACGCACACATCCGTCCACATGATGTAGAAGACAGCGTGATCCATCAGACCAGACCACCTTGGTCCAGGTCTGATGGCCATTGTAGGAACTTTTGTTGGTGAACAGGGATCAGCATGGGCACTCTGATCGGTCTGAAGCTAGACAGCCTCATATACAACCGGGGGCTCTGCACTGTTTGTTCTGACCCCTTTCTATCAAAGCAGCATGAACTACATCAGCAGTTTGTTCTACAGCAGATTAGACCTGACGGACTGGTCTTTATTCATCACGACCATCAGTGCCCCTCAGGTGCCCAGGACTCTCACCGGTTCTCCAGTTCTCCTTCCTTTTGGTGGGTTCTGACCACTGCACGCCAGGAACCCCCCCACAAGACCTGCCGTGTTGGAGATGTTCAGTCATCCAGACATCACCGTTTGGTCCTTTGTAAAGTGTGTCAGATCCTTTCACTCATTTTTATGCTTCCAGAACTGACTGTTCAGTCTTTGCTTGAACTCTTTGAACTCATTGAACATATAACTTGACTGGGAGTGTTCAGTATTTTGCATATGACTGTAGCTCTAACAAAATGTCCTGCTCTTTCAATGTAGTTGATTAATGATGTCATCAGTTTATTAATTGCAATTAATTATTCTTTTGTTATAAATTGATTAAGCTCCACTGTGATGATGTTTTGGTTTCCTGTAAGTTTGGGGTGTGGAGACACTGTGTCTTTTGTTTTTCGTTTTTTGTTTTTTTTCTCTTTTTTTTTCATTTCGGTGTGTAAAGCTTAATCTACAATTGGGGGGAGGGGGAGAGAGAGAGAGAGACTTCAATGTTTTATTCCCTCATAGGCTTTGGGTTGTTGCTCCAGAGGTCACAAATCAAGCTGGGGCCTGCTGGGTTCTCTCTGATCTGGTCCCAATGGACTGCCGTTCATCTTTTCTGTCCAAATCAGCCTGAGATTAGCAGTGAGGCGGCAGAGAGTGGACCTTTGACAGCCTGACTCAAGGCTTCTTCCCTAAAGATTCCTGCCCCATATTTTCAAGAAATTTTTGTCTAAAAATACAGATTGTTTTTCCTTAGCCGGCATCTGACTTGCAGCACACAACTGAGCCTGGCAGACATTCGCTGAAGCATCCCAGTGAAACAGGCCATAATTATAAGATGTGCTCACAATGTTCTCCCCTATCAATATCTATCAGTATAAAAAATATGTATAAATTAATGTGCTCTCTCACACTGTTATTCCAAATAGTACTTAATAAAATGTAATCACAAATGTAATCACAATCAACAATTGTCAGTTATTGTCAGTTCTAGTATCACAGTGTAGCATAACACAGTGTGCTGTTTGTCTGAACACAGTGTGTGGTCTGTCTGAACACAGTGGGCGGTCTGTCTGAACCCAGTGGGCGTCTGTCTGAACCCAGTGGGCGGTCTGTCTGAACCCAGTGGGCGGTCTGTCTGAACACAGTGTGTGGACTATTTGAAAACAGTGTGTGGTCTGTCTGAACACAGTGTGCGGTCTGTCTCAACACTGTGCGGTCTGTCTCAACAAAGTGGGCGGTCTGTCTCAACACAGTGTGCGGTCTGTCTGAACACAGTGGGGGATGGCCTGAACATATTGGGTGGTCTATCTGAACAAAATGGGCGGTTTGTCTGAACCCTAGCAGAAACAAATGCTTGTCTGTGGGTATGATCAATATAAATGCCGTACTGCCTGTCTTTCATTATTTATAAATGTATGTGTTTATAAAAAGTGTAAAACTGAATGCAGTAGGAGTTACAGAGTGACAGACTGTATCACTGTGTCTGTTGCAGCTTTTGGAAAGTGTTATGAAAATGATAATTTTCTGAATATTTATTGTCTGTTGGTGTTGTGGGTTTACGGTCTAGCGGTCTAGTAAATGTGAAATTATTTTAGAATAGCAAGAAAAAGGGTTTTGACATCACAAACAACAGCCGTGTTAATCTGACAAAATTCAAACAAGCCCTAAAATAACTACAGAACATCTCATTCAGCATGTCCCTATGTTTATTAAAGGGCCCATACCCCACATTTTTCTTCTATATTATAACATACCCCAAACTCCACATATGTTTGTGTTTTTTTTTCTTCGTTAAATACAGTTTTTATTCATTTCATGACCATTTTCAATAAAGTGAATCTTTATTAAATCTGTATTCCTTGCTATTAAAAGGCCTGCTTTCTATTACTGTGCCTTTAAGACTGATATATGGACTGATATGTGTAAATGAACTTTGTTTTTATTGGCTGCCCTCATTCAAAAAGCAGTCCAGTCTAAAACGCTCTTTAGCCTGAGTGGGTAGGGTTAAACTGCTCTAGGCTGAATAAATGGATTTAGGTAAATGTTTTTGTGACACATTAAATGAAACTGCACTTCAGTAAATCTGCTTAAATCTGTTTTGACCCAACGAGAATTTTATATGAAAGGTGAATGGATTGCTGTTTTCATTTTGTTCTGTTGAACTGAACGAAATTCATTCGACTATTTATTTATGAATGTATAGAAATAGTTGGATGTTCAAAACCCTAGAGATCAATTATATATAGTTGTATACAATTTATACAACTGCTCAACAAACATATAGTATAAATAAAATGCTTTATAATAAATTGATTTTTCCCAAATATTTTATTTATTTGTAAACCAGACCAAGAAGAAACTTGTGTCCAAATAGTTGGTTAAATTATAAAAATAATCTTTCTGGTAGGATTTTGATGAAAAAAAGGAGATGATAAACTCGTAAGCATTGTTTAAAGCTTTAGATATTAGTTAAAGGTCTTTTATTTGACTGTCAAAGGCATACAAAACATAGAAGAGAAGAAAAGATGGCATTTTCTTCTTTTCAGTCTTCCCAAACATCCTTTAATAGTGTCAGGCCTGGAGACAGTGACTGTGGGCGGCCGCTAGAGGCCGCCAAGGCTTTTGTTTTTGGATTCCTGAGCACACTGGGTCTCAAAGTAATTAGCTGCCTGTGTACTCAGGAGTTATTGTGTTGCGTACTTAAGTTCGGTTTAGGTGGACCTTAATTGTCGGTCCACCATCAGTATATCCTGATGTTTCTGTTTCTCCTTACCCCTTTTGTCGTGAAGTATTGAGTTTTGGTTTTTGGCTCTCATGCCTTTTGGTTTTCTTTGTTTAAAAATAAAAGAATCAGATATGGAGGTCTGCAATTGCGCCTGCCTTCATTTGGGAGTCATGGGGTAACGTGACAAATAGGCCCCTTAACCACCCATTAGCACCCCCCTCCCACTTTGGGACAGACAACTAGTTTAACAAAATACTAAAATAAAAAGATAGAAAATGCACACAGATAAATTACATAATCAGATTGGTAACAAAGATATAAATTAAAAGGGAAATAAATAACTAAAGGAAAAACTAAATAAATACAAATATACCAAAGTAACAAACAAAAAAACAAGTAAATAAATAAAGATCGTGATGACAGTGGAATTTAGAAAAAGCAAAATCAGGCTACTCATATACTACTGTAGTGGATTTTTTGAAGAATGTCAAAAAGGGGTGCCATACTTTATAGAATTTATTCTCTGACCCACGATTTGTGTAACAAATTTTTCTAAGTTCAAGCAGGACATAATATCTCTAATCCACTACAAATGAGGGGTGGAAGAGTCCTTCCACTTAAGTAAGATTGTACGACGTGCTAATAAAGTGGTAAAAGCAAGTATTCTGAGTTTTTCTTTAGATAACTCTGCATTTTCGATAATACCAAAGATGGCTGTTAGGAGGTTTGGCTCTATGTAGTACTTGATCATTTCAGACATGACACTGAAGACCGCTGTCCAAAACCCTGCCAGAGAAGGACAGGCCCAGTACATATGAAGAACAGAAGCAGGAGCTTGTTTACTTGTGTCGCATGTAGAATCTACATTTGGATTTATGTGGGCTAATTTCAATTTAGAAAAATGAATACGGTGAACCACTTTGAATTGTAGCAATGCATGCTGAGAACACATGGAAGAGGAATGTATAAGGCCGAGAATTCAGTCCCACATGACCTCAGGAAGCGTGCGATTTAAGTCTGGTTCCTATGCAGTTTTGATGGAAACCACGGAGGGGCAATTGACATGCATCGGTCTTGACCGAGCAGGGGAGAGGAGAAGGAGGCCCTGGCGCAGACATCAATAATGTGAGTTTATTAAATAAAGTGAACTAATAAAGAACTAAGGCACGGGGCCAGAGAATTCAAAAACAGAAAATCAGCCGAATAGAACAGAAAAACAGAGTTGGAAGACGAGAATTCGATAATTAATGTTCCACGCCACATCTGAGGAAAGTGCCCCTTAAATACAACCTCCAGGGACTAATCAGCCCTCTGGAATTATCCTCAGGTGTGGGTGGAGCACAGTTACGGTCCCACAATGACCCCCAGTGGTCGCAGACCGGAATTGTGACAGAACCGCCCCCCCAATGATGCCACTCTGAGGCGCCTAGACAAACTCCCCGACCCACAAGACTGAGAAAGGGGGGAGGTAAGAGGGACAGCAAAGTCCATCCTCCAGGGCGGCAGAGGATGAGGCAGTGAAGGTGATCACCCTGCGGACAAGGAGGCTGGTTTGGGAGCCACTGAATCTGTCGCTGGTTTAGGAACTGGGGTTGGCGAGCCTGGTGCGGGAACCGGTGCAGGGTCAGGGGATGGAGTCGGCGAGCCCGGCGCAGGAACTGGTGTAGGGTCAGGAGCTGGAGTCGGCAAGCCCGGCGCAGGAACCGATGCAGGGTCAGGAGCTGGAGCAGGGGTCCATGAGCCCGGCGCGGGAACCAGATCAGAAGCTGGGGCTGAACTCAGTGCCGGAGCTGGGGCTGAACTCAGTGCCGGAGCTGGGGCTGGAGCTGGACCTGGACTGAGCGCAGGGACTGGACCAGGACTAAGCGCAGGGACTGGACCTGGACCTAGACTGAGCACAGGAACTGGATCCGGATCTGGACTTGGACTGAGCGCAGAGGTTGGAGCTGGGCTTGGACTTGGATAGAGCGCAGAGGTTGGAGCTGGGCCTGGACTTGGACTTGGACAGAGCGCAGAGGTTGGAGCTGGACCTGGACTTGGACAGAGCGCAGAGGTTGGAGATGGGTCTGGACTTGGACAAAGCGCAGAGGTTGGAGATGGGTCTGGACCTGTACTGAGCACAAGGCCTGAAGCTTGAGTTGGGCTGAGTGGCGCTGAGATGGCCGAAGCTTGGCTGGGAGTGGTGCTGAGACAGCCAAAGCTTGGCTGGGTGGCGTTGAGACGTCTGAAGCTTGGCTGGGTGGCGTTGAGACGGCCGAAGCTTGGCTGGGTGGCATTGAGACGGCCAAAGCTTGGAGAGGTGCTGGACTGAGTGCTGGGAGAGACGTGGACTCAGTGCTGGGAGAGGAGCTGGAACTGGACTGAGTGGAGCTAGAGTGGGAGCTGGAATTGGACAGATTGGCGCTGATATGGCTGGCGCTGGTCTGAGTGGAGCTAATACGGCTGAACAGAGGGTTGAATCTGAACTGAGGACGGGGGCTGGACTGAGGACGGGAGCTGAACTGAGGACGGGAGCTGAGTTGAGGACGGGAGCTGAGCTGAGGACGGGAGCTGAGCTGAGGACTGGAGCTAAACTGAGGACTGGAGCCAAACTGAGGACTGGAGCTGAACTGAGAGCTGGTCATCCACAACGAAGTTCTACCCGGAGGCTGAGCTGTATCAAGCCCTCCAATGTGTCGTGTAGTCCAGCTTGTCTTTCATATGGGGTGCCAAGCCCTCGTAATATTTGGTTCTGAGAACCAAATCGCTCCTCTGGATCTGGGCAGTCCGGGAATGGAACTCTGCCGTATACTCCCCCACAGAGCGGGCTCCCTGCCTGATGAAAAACAACCAGGGAGCTGATGACTCACCGGAGGGAGTAAACGGCGGGTTGGAGGATCTGGAGGAGCTGGAGAGTGAGCCGATGTCTGCTATGCCAACCTTGGTGGAGCATTTTGTCACACATCGGTCTTGACCGAGCAGGGGAGAGGAGAAGGAGGCACAGCGCAGACATCCATAACATGAGTTTATTAAATAAAGTGTATTAACAAAGAACTAAGGCACAAGGTAGACAATACAAAACCAGAACACCAACCGAATAGAATTGAAAAGCAGACTTGGTAGACGAGAATACGATAATTAATGCTCCACGCCACATCTGAGGAAAGTGCCCCTTAAAAAAAGTGCCCCTTAAAACTGTGTGGTTACAGGAACTGCCATGGGAATGCAAGGTTATAACTTACTGAGACCATTAATGCTCCCATGTGGTTTAGAAAGGTGTGAGAACAGAACAGGATGATTTGTAATCTTGTTCCACAAGTTGCTAAACTGTGGTCATGACTTACGTATCTTATTCCCACACTTTGCTCAGTCAGTTCCTCACTTTATTTTTATTTAGAGAGGAAGTCACTCTTAGGGCTCCGTATCCATGTTTAAACACCATAATTAAACTACTGCTGAAATAAAAAGTATAAACCTTCAAACTGCAGCCTGACCGGTCTGGCAAAGTGCATCTGGGACCATTCCACTTTAGACTCACAGAAATAAAGTCCCAGATCATCCTTCTCGACACCGATGATGGTCAGATTGGCCACCGTGATCTCGCTGTCTGTCGTGAGGATAAAACGATTTTCATTTTTGTTGTAGGAGAAAGGGAGTCTTTTTCGAGTTCGAGTTTTCTCTGCCAGCATCAACAGCCTTAGTTCCTCTGAGCTCAGGAGATACCAGGCCACCTCATACCTGTTTGAGATGTTACAGGTCAGCGTGTAACAATCTGTTAAGAATTATTAACATTTAAAACGAGAATTAACTGAAAGGTAAAGAAGTGTTTGGTGTTTTCTTACAGATAACTTTAAAGAAATCAATCAACAAACAGGTAACAGTTTTATAATATTTATAATATCCAACCACAACCCATATCCAACACTTTTTCCCAGCTCACAATGAGTGTCTCTTAATCCCACAGTCTCAATACTAGGGCACGCACGCACTCGTGGATTTGAGAGCTCACAATGCGCTTTTACTACGCATCCCAGTCGTCTCCAACGCGACGACACCAAAAAAATAGAAATGAAAACAAGTCCAAAGAAAAACTCCGCCACAAAAACCCAAGAAAGCAAAAATTCCCAAAAACCGTCCTTATAGTCCCTCAAAAAATATATGTAGTCCCAGCACCGGAAAAAAACAAAAAAATGACGTCCTCCAGGAAAGAAAAGTAATCCGGCAA
>JBBJLS010002214.1:0-16581 GCA_037577275.1 Bryconaethiops microstoma
TGGCACAAACATTAAAAAGCTGGTCCTCTGCAAGGCAGCATAAGTTGAAATGCATAATGCTAGTATGGGGAGATAAGGAACATTAGCTATCATTTAGTTATTTTGAGCTTGTCAGTTAGTCAGCTCTTTGGAGTCCCCTTCAATCTCCAAAAGGCTGCCTAACTTATGGCTTATTGCTATGTGCTTTTTTAGGGTACGCAGTTGCAGCAGGTCCCTACCTCAGTGAGACAAGAGGATGTAGCTGACGTTGCAGAGGTGAGCAATCAAATAGGTTTTAAATAGTTAGGGAGTGATAAAATTCCACATTTTAATTTTAAATGTTTCAATTAGGAGAATGAATGTGAGAAAGATGTGGCCAGGAGTGAGGAGGACAGAGATGTGGCGGAGGAAGAAAGAAAAGGCAGACGAGAGGAAGGAGAGGGCCAGGATGAGAATGTTGATGAAAGGGAGAGTGCAGATAATTGTGCTGCAGCAGATGTTATCCAAGAGTTCAATAAACTCAACCAAAAAGACCCCAAATTCATTGTCAAGCAGCCACTTCCTAAATTCACTCTTACTTTCCAAACAAAGAGGTACAAAATGTATCCACAGCTCCATGTCAATCCTTGTGTGGAAGTGGTACTCTGCTTTTACTGCAGTAAAGCGCTTAATTCAGAAACATCACCACTCGCAAAGAATTCAGATCCAGCCTTTATTCTGAATGGTTTCAAAAATGGGAAGAAAGCCCTTCAGTGATTCAGTTCATATGAAAAATCAGAGTGTCACAAGACAATAATAACAACACATGTGTATGAAGATAGGTGAGTTCAGTCTCAGTTATCCAGTGTGGCTGCTCAACAACAGGAGGAAGCAAGGGCATGTCTTTTTAAAATCATTGGTGGGACGCAGACACCCCTGCCTTTCAGCCCACCCCCTGAGGCAGCTCCTTCTAGAGTATACACACGGTCAGGATTTTCTAAGAACGACATCACATGTGGCCAGACTCAGTTAGAATGAATCTCATTCTGCAGTTCAACAGAAGTCTTTTTTGGAGTGGATTTAATTGATTCATTTCCTGATGGATTGGTGATGGTGGTTTCCAAAGAAGGCTGAGAAGTAGAGAGACTGTCAAGGCCTAGTAAATACATAGGAAATTGTGGTCTTGAGGAGCTAAAGTGTTCTCATAATGATAATACAAATCTTGGGACACCTTTTAGCGTTGAAGTGCTTATAGTGCTATGTCTGGAAACCCTCCATTAAATATTAGAGAACATCCGGAGCAATCAAAACAAGCCTTCATTAGGCAATGGACTGGTTTAGCAATTTCACATTCAGTTTAATGAAACTGTCTATGTTGCCATGCATTTTTTGCCCAATATTTCTCAGGCTTGTTTCCAGAAGTGTGTCCTTATTACTAGAACCCATCTGGCCTGCAAGGAAATTGGATATTTTGCAAGGGGCACGATAGATCTAGTGGAGAATTCATTAGGAATGAACTAACTTGCCCAAACCATATTAATGTTTCGCAGATAAAATCAATATCAATATCAAGGTTTCACTGGTTGCCAGGCCCAGTTATCAGCGACGGTCTTTGAACAGCAATCAAACACAGTCAGTATGAAAGTTCAGTTGTGTGACAGTTTGTATTATTTCCTACTTTTAAGGAACCCCAGATGTAGCTGATCAGCCAAGAAATGCTTTGGAGTGCAGATTTTGCCTTATTAACACATATGAGGCTAACAAACACTGGAATTCAATACTCACCCAAAATCCTCTGAAAAATGCATCACTTAACACATACAACACATCGACCTGTTCAAACTGCATACAACTTTATGTTGAAGTTACTTGTCCATGTTGTTTCTCCCTATTTAAGTGAATATTGATTTCTAGTGCTTGTTAGCAACATTATCCTAGTAGCTCCAAAATGTGAAACAAAATGTGGAGTGCAATTGACTAATTGACTGCCTTCTGATGTTTCAACAAATTATTGCTGCTGAAACTCCCAAACAGCAAAAAAGGGTGCCTCGTATGTGTGCTAAGCTAAGGTAAGCGATGTGAATTAGCATTTGCGTTCACACCCTGTGTTTTTTGTCTATTTCAAATGGTCAGAAAGACTAAACATGCTACATGTCATATGGAGATTTTTTTTGCCATAGGGGCCACTTTTACAATTATTGTAGAGCAATTTTGAAGGATTGTTTGATGTTGTGTAACAGTACTGAATGTCCCAGTGACCTCAAGTAATAAAATAAAAATGGAAGGAAGTGGATTCAGGAGAAGAATCTCATGTTTTTGTTTGATGTAATACTCACTATTATTAGTACTACCCTTTGATAATAAATTAAAGGGTCATTTTGACATTGAGTGAGTAGTATTTTATAAAAGCAGGTGGTTGTAATAACCCACTTTCTACAGTGCTTTGGGAGTATTTTCAGTGATATTTTGGCTCAAATCTTGGGCGATTTGAGCAAAAAATGGAGTGTAAAATCATGCTGCAAGAGAGCACCATGGACTCACATCATTTTTCTTTGGCTTTGTCTTATTATGTTCTGGGTAAAAGCTTACAGCATGACAGCATCTCCTAAAGAAAAGCAGCCAAGAGTTGCATAACATACATAGAGAATAAAAGCAGGGGAAGTGCTGCTGACGGACCACTTTTGGTGTATTAGTACACTGTCAGTAGATCAGGATACCTCTCGGTTCTTGGTACTTTTCAAGGTTCCTCCAGCTGAAAACTCAGTCTGGACATCCTATGTGATATAGAACCAAAGTTTTTTTGTAAAATCACATAATAATAATAACCACTACTGGGGCTTTAAAAATGGCATCAAACGCAAATGAACTAAAAGAACAAAAAAGCCTTTTATTTTAGGCCTTAGAAACAAACAGAAAAAAACACAAGATGTTTGAACTTTAAGGATTGTTTCCACCCACAATTGGGGCAGGGTGTCCGGAGAGCGACCGAGCGTTGGTGCATCAAGTGAAAGAGCAGCAAATGGCGAGTGTGTAGGAGAGCAAACACCAGTTTTAGACTTTTTTACACGACTTTTATTTGTTGAAATCAGATTTTATTAAACGCTTAGTAATGGTTGGTTGTAAATGCTGTACTCAAAATTTTTGCAGTGTAGATTCTGGAGCTGAAAAAAAAAAGCAGCACTGAGGATCCAAAAAGGAGAATGCACTAAATGTATATATATCAAGGCTTTCAAGACTTTTGTACAGAAGGGTCAATGTGCGTCTTGACAAACAAAAAACATTCCTCTGAAACTGGTCAGGTTCAGGGACTGGACTGAAAGGAAGCCTGGAGAACTGTTTCTACATTAAAACTACATAAAATATACAAGATAAATATATGTAAAAAATAAACACTAGCAACCAAGTGCGGCATTGTTGAGGTGCTAATTCACTGTGGAATGGTTAAATTTAAACCATTTTCAATTTTACGGACCTGCCTTGGTAATGTTTATATAGTAGCAATGTGTGATTGCAGCTTTACTGAAGTGTAGAAACCACTTTTCTGGTTGCAGATGGTCACTGTGTCGCTACACTGTCATCTTTCACATTAGAAAGTGAGGGGGAAGATAAGGAAAGGTATAAATAGTGATTGTGTAGAAATTGCCCTTTATCTGAAGTACCTCTTGATGTCTTCATTCTGAAAGGCCTTCCGATGCCTGAGCCACAGGGGAAAATGTATATCCAACATCCCTCTTGTGAGTCAGATTAGATGAAGGCTTTGTGGTTCCCCAGTCCACAATGTCAGAGTTAGATGTCGTAAGACATACGGACCTGGAAGGAAGGCTCTTTTTCATTTTTCCATTCACAGCGCTGGGTCGTCGGTCTGTGGTGGTGTTTAATAAGCGCTGTGTTGTTCTTCCCCCTTGTCTTGCAGGTTTACTTCATTTGTCTGGTGCGTCACATACACCCATGTGCAGGGGCGTGGTGGGAAAAGCTGACATAATGCTGTAAACCACAACAATGAATGAGCCCCTCACAGCAGGCCTTGCTTCTGCAGCACTTCCTGGGCCTATAAATAAAGCACCACAGAGTGGGATGTTTGTCTTTGACTTTAGTAGACTTAACCTGCCTACTGCTGCAATTATTGCAAAATTCCAAACGCTCTTTAAATTAGGGAATGTATCAGAGATTAAAATACATCGGCCACTGATGTAATGAACATCCTTTAAAAAAATCTGCCAATGATTAGTTACATATTCTGTAGTGTTTGAAAGTCCCAGCACCACATTCATATGGTCAGTCTGCAGTTATGCAATTAGTATCAAATTAATAGTATTGATTCAGTAATTTTTTCAGGAATTTTTGTAAAATGAAATCTGTACTGTTTATATATTGCTGCACAAATGCACAGAATAATTTTAATTTGAAAGATTTTTTCTTGTTGTTTATAAATTTAACACAACTGAGCCTTTCAAAATCTTGTATCTTCAAAAAGTAGTTTTACAGAAGATATAAAAATGGATTCAGATGTCATTGCATGCTAATATAAGTAAATGTTTTGTAATTTTGGAGCATTTCTACCAGTCCAAAATGTTAACATAGTGTACATAGAGACTGGCATTTTAATTAAAAAATAATGGAGATACAAGGTTTCGTTCCAGTGATGCAACACAGCATATAAAGATTGCAAAAAATTACTAAAAGTTACTGTTTCAGTCCAGACTTCAGCATTTGTATGTCCAACAAGAATTTGAGAGTTTAATAATATACGATAACTTTAAACAGAATGCTACTGTCAAGTAGATCTCCCTCCACGTGTGATTGTCATTTGAAATTTCGGCTGTTCACTTTATTATACCTTTGCGTAGTCTTTTTAAGATGATCAAAATCTTGTTAGTTTCCAATAAATAATGCCTAATCACATAAAATAAAAAGACATACATTTGATTCAAAACAGGCCATAAGACAACTAATACTATTGGAACTCAAATAATCATATCTGGTGCAAAATCATACCATGTGCAAATAATCATATCTTGCACAGATCTTGTACATATCTTTAAAAGTTTTCTAAAACTTTCAACAAATGTCAAAATTTAGGATAGGGAATTGGTTGTTTTGCCAAGACAGCTCTATGGACAATCTATGTGAGAAAATTGAATTATGATTATAATTATAGTTTAAATGTAAGGATTTTTGAAGGTTAAAGAGTTAAAATAGACACTTGTCTCTAATCTCTGAAAAATGACTGATGAAGTTTGGCCTCAAGATATTAATTGCAGCTTTGAAAATGTTGGCGGATGCAAACTAGCATCTCAACAAGCCTCAGAATGGCTTTTTGAGCTGTCGAGGGCTCTAATACATCGTCTTGGCTGATGACTCACTGCCTGTCCCGCGTTCCTGGTCTATTTTAGGTCCTGTCGTGTGGTTTAATATGCAGGAGGCGAGGAGCGTGGTTGAGAAAGGTACCCAAAGCATGTCATGCTAGGCAGCCCCTGCTGGTCTAAAACACACACAAACTAATCAATAAAGGTTTACTCTTGGATTAGGTGTCCCTGCATCTGCAGGTGTTTCTTTGTGGATGAATGAAACCAGGGTGCGTAGAGAGACTCAGGCAGTTATGTAACATGAGGGTGCACTCCTCCTCCTCCTCCACCGCATCTGTTTGCCTTCCAATTTCCCTTTCTTTCATATCTAATGCTAACATCTAGTGTAAGTTCTCCTTGGTTAATACCATAAAACGCCTTTTCCTGCAATAATTTATTTCCTGACTGAAGCGAGGAGAAATTCTGGGGAAAGTGCACAATCTACCCTTTCAATCCATCACACATTTGTACTCGTAGTAGAAGATGATGATTTCAGGATCAGAAAACTTTGCTTGTGTTATGACTGCACAATCACACAGAGACACAACAAGACAAGAACAATATAAAAAATTAAATAAAAGTCCAATTTTATTTAATTTTTAACTCTGCAGAAACTCTAGAAAATATAAAGATATGTAGAAACATACTTTACAGAATATACTATGCTACATACACAAAAGGGTCAGTAAGAGAGGTGGATTTAAACATTATAGATAATTAAATTACTGCTTAGTAATTTACAAGTTAACACAAATTGTAGTTTGAAGTTGTGATCTGTACCAAGTATATAATTGCACATTATAGAGATCAGCAGTAGATCAGTAATATTGACATAAGTAGTGGTATTTCACATGGTACGACTACTGCATATAATAATAAGGTATTGCACATAATGATAATGATTTAGCACCATGATTTGATTTGTATGAAAAGTAATTCTTGGGTACCGTCAAAAAGGAACACTATAATTTCAACTATCATCCTGTGTTTTTCAGATATATAACACTTTACTGAAGGAAACGTTCATAAGAGTACTTGACACCTACATAAGCACTTTGGCAACTGACATAAACCTACATAAATGTTTACAAAGACATATTCCAGCAAGTGTTATCAAGATCATTTGACAATTTTTAATATCGTTTTGCATCAGTAATTATTATGCCAACTAATGCAATAAGGCTTTATAATTGAAAATATAGGTTTATGTCAATTGTCACATGAATTCTGCTCTACTGTAAAGCTAATCCAGATGTCACGTAGTCTTTTAAATATTCAAGGTTCAAGATTCAAGGTTATTTTGTCATCAGCAATTTCCAGTGTGATGAGACGTTTCTCCATATAACAATATTCAACAAAATGCAAGTTATGACAGAAACAATACAAAACAACACAATAAATAGACACCACGAAAATGTACCAGAATAGTGTGAATGGAATGTAAACCTTCCAGAATGACTAGTATTGCACCAAAAGTATGATTATTGCTCAGGAATATTGCTATATTGTAAACCTAATGCAGGTATAATGTTGCCTTTTCTGTGCTGCCTTACTGAAAAGCCAATGCTGATGTCATGTAGTCTTATGAGCACTGCCTTACTGACTCAAACCTGCCAATAAGGAATGCAATTGTCTTTATGTCTCTATGTAATTACTAGAAAATAAACAAAAGTAATTTTCATATGTTCATATAATAATCACCCATGGTTTCTAAGGGTTCAGCCTATTATTCTTTGCAAATAATAGAAGTGTGTCCTGGAAAAAAGAGAAGTGGCATGTCTGAGTCAGGCATGGCAGAACAGGCTTGGCGGCTCCAACGTTAGGCTTTGTTACTACAGCAACATGATTCATAGGTTCCTGTATGGGCCACGAGAAGCATTTCGGGCTTCTTGTTAGTTTGATTCTTTGACCTTTTAGCAATGCACAGACCAGGTGAAAAGACAACGCCAGCTGTTTAACCCCGGGGCCTTTTTATCTAATTTCCGAAATGTTCCAGGACTACATTAGGAAAAGTAATGAGACCAAGCTGTTGCTTATACATTAAAAACGGTGTAACACATTACATTAATAACAGTACAATGAATGTAACAATGCAACAAGTGGAGACATTCATTGTTGCAGCTGCATAACAGCTCATACACATATATATGTACATACATGCAATCCTTTTAGTTTGTAATGTAATTACACAGGTGTTTCCTATATAACTGCATGTAATTTCAACTGTTGACCAACATGTGTAGCTTCGTAAGCTTTACTTCAATGTTACTGTTTGAGTTATTATAAGCACTGCTAATGTGTAGTTACTGCTTTTAGAAACATATAAATATATATATATATTTATATATATAATACTTGTTTTTGACTAAAAGGCTATTTCAGTTTAAAAAATCTGGTGTTCCTCCTTTCAACATGACTTGAAAGGCCTCATATATTTCTGATAATGTTTTTAAAGCACACACACACACACACACACATACACGCATAGTTCTGACAAACACATTTTACCCTCAACCCCCACTGATAGAAAAACCTCCCATTAGAAGGAGAAATATTTAGACACTGAGGGCCAGCGCATATCAGTCACAAGTCAGTTGTGTAAAGTTTATGTTCCTTCTCTGAGCATGTGGTGATGAATGGATGGCTGTGGATGAAACTTCCATTGGGAGTCTCTAAGATAAAGGTCAAAGAATCCCTGAATGTAACATCCCTGTAAAGTTCTCTGATCAGCTGTGTTCACAAAGGTTAAAAGACTAATAGAGCTCTTTTATCTGAGGCAATATATGAACTAACAGGGTCTACTGAATTAATATGCTATCTACCAAATGGCTGAGGTCATCACATTGGTCAGTTATGTAAGAAAGGCAGGAAAGGTGAAACTAGAATGATGGAAGTTTTAAATCTGATATTTCCTGTATGAGTTAGAGATTATTTGAAATCATGTCCTGAAAAGAAAGAAACTCAAATCTCAGACGTCCACAGTATTGCATGGTTGAGTTACAGCAGGGGAAATAATCTAAATCCGAAATAGAAAATTTATTCAACCCGGAGGAAATTGCTTAACACTAAATCATGTAATGAAAGCTGCCCAGTTCAGTGATTTTTTTCATTAAAGTCAACCTGTAATAATTTTTTTTTTGTTTTTGTTCATGTTCTTGGTCGCATTAAAGGTCCCATGACATGCTGATTTTTTACGCTTTTGTCGTAGTTGTCCCCTAATACTGTATCTGAAGTCTCTTTCCGAAATTCAGCCTTGGTGCAGAATTACAGCCACTTTGAGCCAGTCCCACAATGAGATTTCCCTAGGACGTCCCGTTTCTGTGTCTGTAGCTTTAAATGATAATGAGGAGGAGAGAGGCGAGGTGAGGCAAGATGGAGGGGGGGGAGGGGCCAGCTCATCTGATCACCCCGGTTTGCAGAGGTGCTCACTCATAGTCATTTCAATGAGGGGAAAGGCATGCCATAACACTAACAGCAGCACGGTTACAACACTCGAGTTAATGTGTGCAATGTGTCATTTGTACATCTAAGCACCGAGCAACTGCAATGCTTCACTCGTTTGCAAGCCATGATGTGTCTACAGGAAAAAGTGGTCTCTCGCACGATCGCATTGACAGTCGATGGAGCTAATTTTTTAGGGGAGGGGCGAAATTCTCTGGGCGGGCAAAGCATGAGAAAGGGGAGGTAACCTTTCCCCTTATGACGACATAAAGGGAAAATTCCAGATCGGGCCATCTGAGCTGTCGTTCTCTCAATGGCGGAGCAGGACGATCAAGACACTCTTTACACCTATCGCCATTTCTAGCCACTGCAGGACCATAGGCAGGCTAGGGCAACTCGAATTGATGTTAAAAAATCTCATAAAGTGAAATTTTCATAATCATGGCACCTTTAAATCAGCAATCGAGACATGTCTTTCCCACCGAAATCAATTGGAAACAACACAAGAGATAGGCTGGATAGATTCCATGAGTGGCAGCAGGTAACCTATCTAAAGCTCAGCAAAAACACCATTACACACCCAGACAACACATCTTCATGTGAAGCAGAGGAGAATTTAAAGCTCTAGATGTGGTACTTGGAGGTTACAGTGTGCCGATCAATTTGGTTTCGGAAATGTATTTATTTTTGCTACTTTGAGATGCTACCTGCTGCTGTTTATTAAAATTCCATCAGTGTCTGATGGTAGTACCTCATTATTAGTACCAATTACACACACTGACACCACGAGTCCTTTCATTTGCCAGTTAATGATAGATGGTAATATGAGCTTATTTCATTGCATAGTAAGCACTGTGCATGAACATGCTCCTTTGTTTGCAAACTACCAAGCCAAATGTAGAGAGTTGGCATAGTCAAACTTTGCTGAACCCTCCAAATTGCTGTGTTAATCATATTATCGGTATTTAGCAATTTTATTAAGTAAATCAAGTAAGTTGGCAAAACCCACAAGCCTAGTGAACATTAGAGAGCAGGAGAAGGTCACTTTTTTTCTTTTGTCCTGTAATGTGTGTGTGTGAAATTTAGCCGAAAAACAACAGGGGCTGAGCTAATCAATAGCTGTGTGAATGTATATTGAATATAATACAATATCATGCAGATGGTTCTAATGTAGAACCATATACAGTATGCTGTGATGCACTGTGTCATGTCTAGCATGAACTTTTCAGTCATTTGTGCTACAGTAACTCTTGTCTGAGATCAGACCAGCATCACTGAACCTTAGGCACCCCTGACCCCGCCGCTGTCTCACCAGTTGTCCTTCCTTGAACCAGCTTTAGTTGGTACTAACCACTGTATACCGGCAAGACCCCACAGCTCCTGCTATATTGGAGGTGCTCTGACCCAGCCGTCTAGCCATCACAGTCTTGCCCTTGTCAATCACTCAGATCCTTATTTTTACCCAATCCTCCAGATTCTAACACATTAGCTTTCAACACTCGGTCACACACTTTCACATTCTGAAACAGCTGGTGTTCCTTGCATGTGATTTATACACACTCTACACAGTGATGATGGACATGTGGACATGACAGTGAGTGTGATCACACTGAACCCTGACCTAACCTTCCAGAAGTGCTGCCTTTGTGTCTTCAGACATGTGGGAGTGGAGAAGAGAGCAGACAAACCACAGTAGGTTGGGGTGTGGTTTAGTCTAGCATTTGACTCTTCAGTAGGCTCGTAACACATCATCTTCTATAACAAGAGAGTTAGGCCAAATGTGCTCTAAGAAAGGAAAAACTAAGTGCATGCATAGCTACAGTAAACCTAACCAGAACTAGTAAGCTGATAAAGTAATGTGATGCACTTATTTTTTCAGATGCGATCACAGAGACAAAACATTTTCCGGTCAAAAACCTTGTGATTATATTTGAGGTTGATTTTGATCAAATTTTAATAGATAGAATGTCTCTTCTGATGGTACGCCCCTGGATATTTGTAGGAAATTAGACTGAAAGTGTGAGGGAATACAGTTACAGTCCTACTCCCAAACTCCAGTTAATTCATAAATCTGTTGTGACTGTCCACCATTTCTATTTAAAAGCTGAAACCTTTTCACACTTTTCCCCAATTTTTAAAAATAAAACATGTAAACATGGTTAAAGATTCAAAATGTTCTGCTTAGTCCTTACACTTCATGATGCATGTATATAGAAATTTGGCATCATATTTTGAGTTCTCTCTTTATGTAATGTCATAAACCCCACATTTACATATTGTCATTTATTCAATCTACAGACGTTTAGCTCCGCCCAATCAGTTAGCAATCCTTTGAACAATGCACAACCGCATTGAACAGAGGTTGTTTGCATATATTAGTCTTAAAGGCACAGTAACAAAAACAGCCTCTGTAATTGTCAAGCCCCAAACTCACATACTGCTACATTTTCTTCCATAAAGCAATTACATTGCTTCATTATCCTTGCAGCTTGACTGCAGTTAATTACAGCTCATATAACCTTCACACTTTTCCCAGGGTTAGGGCTGATTTCTGCACTGCCTTTAACCAGATGACACATGTAATGCATGAAAGAATATGGTAGTGATGAATTTTGTGTGAATTTTGAACCTTCACATCACAGGATATTGGGACAGGCATGTTTTGAGATGCAGTGTACCCTGTGGACAAAAACTGAAATTTGCCATGCTTCCTAAGAATGTGGCACAGTGCGATACAGTATGGTAAGTTTTCTGAAGTTTGAACCTGTAGCTAAGTTACTTATCTTTAGTATTCATACCCAGCATTGTGCACCAGCAAAGTGTATTTCATACTGAGTTCATTTTGTTGCAGATTGAATTTAGTAGACTTTATATTGTACTTGTCTCTGTGTGTCTGTATGTCTACATAGTACTTTGGCCTATTTTTATTTTATTTTATTTTATTTCATTCTATTCTATTGTGTTCTCAATTCTGCTGCTCTGAACTTTGTACTGTCCACTTTTTGCCGTTACTAATCGAATTTCCCACATGTGGGACTAATAAAGGTTTATCTTATCTTATCATATCTTATCTTACAGTCGTAACATAAGCATTTCCTCCAGGATCAATAAAGTTTTCTGATTCTTTGCATCACAAAATATTGGCTAGCTGTTAGTGAGCAATGAGAGTTGAAATAAGAGGAGTGAGAACCCCCTGTTGGGAAAACATATTTTGCACAGTGTCATATCCCATCCTATTTAACCCCTGTCTGCCCGTTTTTAAATGTGCCATGTGATTTTTGTTTTTTGTTTCACCTGTTTTCTGTTCTCCTGCTCTCCTTCCCCAGTTGTGTATATAGACCCTGTTATTCTGTACTACCTTAGTCAGTCAACAGTGACAGTACCCTGGTTGTCCTTGTTTGTATTTCACCGTGACCTCCTAAGCCAGGGACCGTGGGTTCAAGTCCCATTCGGGGGTTATTAGATTAGCAGAGTGGCACAGTGGAAGCGTGCAGGGCCCACAACCCAGAGGTCGATGGATCGAAACCATCCTCTGCTACTACTTGCTCATACATTTCACTGAAATTTAATCCCTCAATGTTATCTAAGAATAAAGGACCTTCAAAACCGATGGAATTTGCATTTAATTATGACTGTGAAATAATGTTACTGAATTTGATTATTTTTACTTATCATATCACATTTGTCATGAATGGAGCCTACTTCTTATGAAACAATGAGTAAATAATTCACTTTTTGAGATTCAATTCAATGATTTTCTGAAGATTCAGCACGTGGACTGCTTTGTTTTTACTCACACTTCTCACTTTCAATCTTTTTTTTCCCCCATTGTCTTTTTATTGATTTGAAAAATTACAACAGTAAGTACATTACAAGTAAATGTTATTTTTTAATTTGTTTTTATTTTTTCATCAGGAACCCTGAGAAGAACAGAGCCTCACTAACTACTTTCTTTGCTGGTAGATGCTAGGTTAGACTGCAGTTCTAGATATACAGTTCTCTTTGTATCTCTATATATACAATTCTCTTTATGTCTACTCATGTGTTTCTGAGTGCTTATCCTTACTTCTGGTAGAATCAATGTGTAATGACATTATAATACTTTTACTTGGGTATTCTCTACCCGCCTTTGACAAGCAACTTTTGCGTTATGAAGGTCATTTGAAAGTGCACTATAAGCTCATACAATGGAGGGCAGAGGAGACGGAGAGGCATTTATGCTGCATTACCTCTGCACATCCCACTGCTTCTTCGCGGCTATTAGTCATTAGCTTTTTAAAGAGAATGTGATGTGATTAAGGCTGGTGAAATAGAAATGAGCAGGATCACTGGAAAAAAAACAGGGGCTAAACGGTTAAAGGTTATTACATTTTAAGCTGATTCTGAGTTCATCAAAGGTTCATCAGGACAGGCACAGTCATATGCAACGACCATTACATGTTTTGTTGAATTTCTAAGTGGAAATAAGTGCACTCCCTTGACAGTGAATACTCTGAAACCATCTGGAAATAAAATCCATTTTATGTTTTAATGCATACATTTCAGAATTAAACATACTGGAAAAAATAAAATATGAAGCAATAATTGTACATTCAATCAACACACCTTATTGACAAGGGGTGCACAAGCTTTTGTCATGGTTAATTGGTTTCTCTGCATGATGAAGGACCTGTTATATGTGAACCTGTTGTAGGTTTTTTGATTCTGTATAGAACTGAAAGGCTAAAAGGGTGTGTGAGATGTGACTGAAACCAGTCAGACAAATGAAACAACTGTCCTGTTATTTTCATGCAACAGGCATAAAAAGCAAAACCAGGCAATGGAAGAGATTTTAACTTTGAAGTCCAGAATCAATTGCTGATGCAATAATGAGTGCTGTCGGAGCTTAGCGGCGTTAGTGAAATGTTGTTTTGTGCTTTTGCAGAAGCCACTGCAAACGCTTGGACTGATTGGATCTGGGAATCAGCTAATTATTCTAAGTGGTACTGAGGGAATATCTTTGAGTGGCTTACACACAGAGACAAACACATTCACAAAAAAGTCTTAAGAGACAATTCTCCCATGTTTCTCCTCATGCCCCTCCAAAGAGTGTAAATACCATCACAAACAGTGTGTATGAAACATCATCAAATGCTTTACTATTGTTTTCTTTCCAGGTGTGAAATCAATGAGGAACGTCACGATATGTCGAAACCTTTTCATCTAGTCGGCGTGTGTGCTCTCACACATAACTCATTGTTACTGAATTGAACATCGCTGCTTGGACACATTCTGTGCTGAAAAGAAATGATCAAAAAGCAGTAATGACTGAGAATCTTTAAAGCCTCTCTCTGTCTGTCATTTCTGTCCAATTAAATTCCTCCCTCAGCCATGCTCTTTTAGGCTGCATGACAGGTAGCATTAGAAAGCATTGCTACTCTCATGGCCAGGCACATTTCGAGGTATGTGAATGCTTTTGTATAGCACTAAATTATCAGTTTAGCAGAAATCCAAAATTTAAATGTCAGGGTAGCTGGTGGTCTGGTGGTTAGGGAGTTGCCCCAATCTGAAGGCTGTGGGTTTGAATCCCAGGACTGCCAATGGTACCCCTGAGGTACCCTTGAGCAAGGTACTGTCACCACACACACTGCTCCTCGGGCGTCCCCATTGGTGGTAGCCCACTGATTCACTTTGTGAATGGGTTAAATGCAGAGAACGAATTTCACACTGTTCACAATGTAGTTGCATGTTCACACGTGACTATAAGGGGCCACTTTACTTTTCCCACATCTCAGATGAGGTCAGTAAGTCAAGACATGTTTGTTGTCCAAATATTCCATTTGTAGTTTAGAACAGCAGCTATAAGGCCAACATTACTATGAACTCTATAGTCACCCAAATAGACCAAATAATTTCCATACAAAAAAATCAACAAAACATCTCTCAACCAGCTCAAACCACTACTTCTTATTAAGCTCCTGATGATGTGATTAGGACAAAGCAGTCATAATTAGGAGTAATCCTAAAATACATGCACATGACCTTAATTAAAATCTGGATTAATTTTGAGCAGGTTGCGAGGCCTGGATATAGTGGTGTATTTTAAGGAAATGGTGGAGTTATTAACCTCACAACTGCAGTTCTAAACTAAAGAGTAATTCTGATGGTACCTTTCAATTTGACCTCATTAGCATTTTACCTATCCTCTTTTTCCTCTGAATTTATTTTATTACCCCGATGGCAACATCTGTGCGGCGTTGAGATCACAACTTTAAAAGGTGTATTTTTTTATCACAGGTGTATTAAAAGAGAAGGATACGCATAACTTCCTTTTATCTCTTGATAGATGCTGGGTGTAAATTCCACAGCACATCATTTTTAGTACTAATGTCATTTTTTTTAGACACTTCTGTATAGTAACAGTAGGCTTGTCTACTCACCTCTGGAAACAACCCACAGATACATTAATAATAGAGTTTGCCTTGGTCCCTGTTGCTTTTATTGGATAAAAAAAAAATTCTTATTGCATTTGTGTGTGTGTGCATGCATGTGTGTGTGTGCGTGTGGGTGTGTTTGTGTATTTGTGAGCACATGCACTCTCCAGGGTTGATGCCGGACGGCTTCATTCTCCTTCATGCATTCATGGCTGTGTGTGTGTGTGTGTGTGTGTGTGTGTGTGTGTGTGTGTGTGTGTGTGTGTGTATGCTTGTGTGTGGGTTTCACTGTGTGATAAGCAGACTGAGCAGCAGTGCTTTTTCCTGGTCCAGGGGATAAGCCTGCACTCTAGTTAAACTGTGCTGTCACACTGTATCTGTGAACTCCACTGCACCTCCTGCATTCAGCTTTTATCCTCTTCTCTCACGGAGAAAACAAGTGTCTTCTTTATCTGTGTATGAGCTCAGCATAGCCATGGGCCAGCCGGACACAGCCCGTACTGCACGTTCCAGGATATCTCAACACAGCATAGCACCAGAGGAGGGAAGTAATCGATTACAACTACTCTCATTACAGTACCTCAAAAAGCCTCAGTTTTCACAGAAACAGTAGTATACCCTTAAAAATGGAGACACAAAGCATTAACTGAATGATTTAAAGATTAATAATCATAATTGGTTCTATTCCCACTTATGGGTTCTTCCTAGAAACGTCGAGTGAATTAGAGCTACAGTAGCAGTGCTTTTACTTATTAGGGGATTATAACATACTCTTTCCGCAACTTGAACAAGTTTGCCGACAATGTGTGAAAGTCATCATTTTCAACCTGAAATCATGAGGCATTGTCTGAAGGTTTAATTCTGGCATCTGCAAAGAAGATTTAAAGTAATGTGACTGCGCTGCATTGGAAAACGACAATTAATAATGAACTGGTTTATTCTAATTAATTGCTTGGCTGAAACTGTGAAGGAAGTACATCCACCTCATCTGGTTTTCACCCTCGTCTGTGGCTAGAGCGCTTCTTCGCTTGTTAATTTAATGTGGCAGAGAGAACGAGAGTGTGAGTGAGTCTAAGAGAGCGAGAGAATGAGTGAAAGAGAGAGAGAGAGAAGGGGAGTGAGATTACATGACTAGTGTTTTCTCACTCCTGTCTCCGTGCCTGTGAACATGGCACATTAGGAGGTGTGCGGATGTGCTTGCTCAGTGGCGTCGGCAGGAGGTGCGGAGCGGCACTGAGAAGATGAGAGCTGGGTGTTCGAGTGCAGAGCTCTCCGGAAGGTCAAGTCTGTGGAGGGGTGGTGAAGCCACCGGTAAAGTGGAGGAGGAGAGGAAAGTAATATGGCTGTGATGTGAATAACACAGGGCCCTGCAGAAGAAAAACAATATATATATATACATTTTGTTTTTCTTCTACAGGGTCCTG
>JBBJLS010002223.1:0-16581 GCA_037577275.1 Bryconaethiops microstoma
TATATATGGATGGATAGGCAGATATATAGAGAGAAAAGGCTAAAAAATATTATTGGAAAACATATAAAAATACATTTTAAATAATGATTATTTCTATGACAACACAAATATTATTAAACCAATACAAATAATTATTCATTATTATTATTCCTATAATCTTATGTATTTTTCCTATAATTAACATCTCACCATCCTGAAAAATAATAATATTTACATCTATAATTGTTATTAGCAATAAACACTATTATTATTGTTGATGTTGTTGTTGTTGTTGTATTATTACTATAGTAGTAGAATTACCATAGTCAGTTAATGGAACTGCCTAACCAAATATGGCAACATTGGTGATGTCTGATTAGCATAATTACTGCAAAACTTTCCAAACTGACGTGTGACTCACATCTTTGGGCGTCACCGTTAACACACTGCGGCTCTTCCTCATGCTCTCCACGGGGTGGAACTTCTGAAAGCAGATGGGAGGGTCTCTGGACCTACAGCTGCTTCAGGAGGGGAGAGAAGGACAGTGTCATCAGCACAGGCTCCTCATCCTCACCCTGGAGCTTCACAGAACAAGACATACAGTGTTCTAATGACCACAGCACATGTGAACCGATGACCAATTAAACCAAAAGGATTCAAAATAACAGTGATGCCTGTTTCAGTTAAAAAAAGGATATGGGCTCGCTCTCTGGCCAGAGGTGGTCCTCGATGTGTCTTCTGAGAAAGGTCAGGTTGACCTTTGACAAAAAGCCATTCAGACGTTTATTGAATGTGTCTGGATTCTTTGCTGTTTTTTAATTGCCTTTGGTCTTCCAAAGCTAAAATACGAAACGTGGGCAGACCCCCGGGGACACCCAAAGAACACTCTTTTAAAGGAACAGTTTGGTGGAAAATCAAATACACGATATTCCACTTGCTACTGACATAGTTGATCATAAGAGTCGATGTTATTAACAAGCACTAGAAGTCAACAGTCGCCTGTCATGACCCGGCTCAAGGTCATGGCAAAAACGAAGGACGCAGTGTTTAGAGCCCAAAATAATAAGTCATTTATTGTAATAAATACCACAAACAAAGGCAAACAAAACCAAAACAAAAGCAAACGAAACCAAAATGATAGAGTGTGGAAGTCAGTAAAGTCAGTAAAGCAAAGTAAGTGCATTGATGCGTGGACAATGTAGTGAAGCGTGTTGGATGCAACAAAGCAAATGGGAGAAACAAAAAAAAAGGAAGCTCCAATGGGTAACGGGGTAGAAGTGGTTTTTAAGGAGATGGGACACCGGGCCCAGGTGTCTCCAATTCCACGAATGGGCTGCAGCCACGCCTACAGGGACGACACACAAAACACAGAACAAGACAAACGCAGGCAAGCCCAGCAGACCATCACACACCCAAATCATTTTCTGTAAAAAATTCCCCAAATCTTCTCTCAACACGCTCAAATCTCACCCAGCCCTTCCTTAAGGTGAAGCAGACTTGTGGACTCAGTATGTCTGCTGGGTGGATACCATCCCTGGAGAAGTAGCTGCCTGTAGCTCTGGTCCTGAGACGGTTTGAACATTTGACTACACGGTGAGATTTCATTTTCACAGCTCACGCTAAGTCATACAGTGTCCTAAACCACATCCACACATCTGCTCCACCTCAGCAAACCGCTGGACGAAGTTTGAGTGGGTCAAGAGACGTTCAGAAGATGTATTTACAGTAAAAGATTTGAGTGACAATTGATTTGTAGTGTTGTATTGCCATTGTAGCTCCAGCTCTAAACGTAAGAGGCAAAATCTGGACTCCAGACAGTCTCAGCTGATCAACCACATCTGGGGTTCCCCTGGATGTTTACTGCACGCTGCTAGCGATTTAGCGCTTTAATTGGAAAACCCGCTATAACAAGGTGGGCACCTAGCAAGGCAGTATTTTATAATTTCACATTTAATGCATTTTAATGGCAGAGCTCAAAGAGGAAGGGTGTGTTCTCAGATACTTTGATTCAGAGGTCGGCGCAATTTATTCAGATGCCTTAACAACAGTTCATTAGGAACTTCTCATTAGAGAAATCAGCAATTGCCATCTGAGAACTCGGCACTCCCAGTGCCATTTTCGCACTCCAATTCCATGAACAGTGTGAAAAATGATTGCGGAGCCCCTTCAGCAGAACCCTGACGAGACCATTTACATTTTCGTTTATCTTGAGGGGGGTTTTTTTCAGGCAAATTTGCATTTTCCAGAGATTCATCCAAGTCGCTCGGCCTCTCGGACCTGCCTTATATACCCCAGGAATGAAAACCAAGCTGTATATGTAAATTAAGTCAGATAAGGTGGTAAATTAAGGCCCCGTCTAGTTGCTTTTTCACTTGTTTTAGCCAAAAGTGTCCTAACCTAATTGATCTGCAAAGACAGAGGTAAGAAGATTCCTGACCCAAAAAATAACTGCTGTGCCAGACGCTCCCAAGGACTATACTGGAAAACACTCTTCAAACTAGGTGTTGGGGTCAAGTTCTTGGCTTCTCACTTCACCATACTGAATTCTGAACACGTCCATGGAAGTCTGAAGAAATCTTCTCAGATGGTACATTCAGCTTGGCAATGGGGAAATGTATCATTTGGATGTTCTTCACTTGGTACACCAGCTAAAATGGAAAATGCAACCACAACTTTGGCTGTAAACATACTTATCCTGATCTTACAGCGGTGTCAAGGTACCCTTGAGGGTTTTCTAGTATGAAGACTAGTAGAAACCCATTCAGATGCAGTATCTTAAAGACGGGAGCAACAGGAAAAATTGTAAGTGCTTCGAGTCTGTTTTTTCCTGCTAGCTGGCAAATGTAGAAGGAAGCCATTTCATTTTGTTGACCAGGGCTGGGGGTTGGCACACGATTTCAATTTATCAATAGGGGTTGCGAGCACTTTCGTTTTGTTGATGGGGGGATACAGACTGATTTTGTTTTTTGTGGACTTTTGTTGATGTACTGACAGAAAAGCTTTGGGTGCCTATTGACTTCCAGTGCTAAACTAAACCAAAGAAGCAGAATTTGGACTCCTAGCACGTCTGGGCTGATTGACTACACCCATCGTCAGTGGACTGAATTTGATTTTCACCAAAGCACTCCTTTAAAAGCACGCCAAGCCTCATCACTCAAGGTTTCTCTCTTCTCCAAACCTACAGCAAAGTGCATAAGGTGAGGTCTAGCTGGATGAATCACTTGTATGAAACAGCAGCTGGTCCCTGGTGACGAATCCCTCTGATCTGAACAGCTGCTCCCGCACGCAACCCACCAGCCGCCCCCCTTTAAATAATCATCACATGTTGATGCAGGGTGATCCACATCACCACCACAGATCCTTTCACACTTCAATCAGATGCTCTTTCTCGCAGCGACAAAGTGACAGGGTGAGAGACTTGGGACACGGGGTGTTAACTATTGAGCTGCTGAACTGACCAGACGCATTCAAGTTTCCCCTGAAAGCCAAAAACTGAGAGCCATTCTGTTTAAAAGGCTGTAACTATAGCAACGTGGCAAGGCGTACGGCACCACACATTAACCGATGACACATTATGACTTCAAAAGAGTCATTAGGAAGACGATGTGGGTCACTATGCGGCGTGGTTTAGGGCCATTCGCCAATTTATAAAGCTTCTCTGTTGGATCTACCAGTAAACAAAGAAAGCCCAGTGTGAAACCCACTCACTAATGTATGATTTGAACAGTCTTCAACTGGACAAACTGTACATGCACTCAATGTGTTTTGTATTTTGCCCTTATTTTTACATATGGATTGACCTGTAGCTTTCCTAATAGAATCACATTCTTGAGATTTACGACAAAAGTGTAACACTATTAAATCTATTGAATAGTTTTAGAACTTACTAGTATAGGGCTGTCTGGGCTTGGAAAAATAATGATAATTATCGGTTAATATTGATTTTAGTGAAATCACAGATACTTTACATTAACTTTCAGGTAAAAAGTAGGACAGTTTCCATTGATGCCAGAGGGGAGCAAGGTCTTTTCACAAAGAGTTAGGGTTTTACCAAAAAAAAAACAAAAAAACAAGACAAAACTAAACAAAATATCAAATTAAAACAAAGAAGCTTTGGTGAAAACGTACGTTTGCTTGGTTGCTCGTGTTTGTGTTTTTTCTTTTTATGCTCGGAGCTCCTACGTGAAGTATACGTCCACCTTCTCCACACAAATAGCCCTGCAGCAGAGCTTCAGCTGTGAGTCAGTAATAAACTTTTTATTAGCAGCAGTCATTTCTTAGCTGTTGTATTTTGTAAGCTTGTTGTTTTGCTTCCTATTCATCTTCTTTACAGGACCCTGTCAAACCTCACTAATTATCTCTTACAGGACCCAGCGTGGATAATGAAGGGATGCTGGAATGGAAGTAAAACTGAAAGCAGTGATAATGCTTTTTATGTTGATGCAGTAAAAGTGCAACAAAACCGAAGCGCCCCCAACAGTCAACCAAATAAACCAAAACCAAGTCAGCAAAACCAAAATGCCCGCAACGGTCAGCCCAATGAACCAAAACCCTGTCGGCAAATCATTGCACCTGCAATAGTCAAACAAACTAACAAAAGCACCGTTGACGATGCTGTGTTGTTTTTGCAGACAGTCCACAATGTTTTTCTTTTACTCTTCTGCTAGGCAGCTTTTTTTTGCGAAAATCAAAAAAACAACACTCCACACAAAGAGCTTCTTAAGAGGAAGCAGAAGCAGCAACAGCAAGAGAGCACCTGAGTGCCAAAACAGTCTGGGGGGATTTGCATTTAGTTCTTGCCAAGAAAACGTCTGGAACGTGTCCACAGGTCAACAGAAAGTGTCAACAGCTTTTGAATCACAACACAATGTGAAACTGACACAGCCCAGTCTCTGCATGCGTGTCTGATCGACTGAATTTGGGTCAATATCATGTCATGCCATGAAATGCGTCATTACTGTCTAAGTTCAAATGCCTCAAGCCACGGTTCTACATGCTTACACATATGGACCACATATTGATGCCCTGCAAATCTAATTATTAACAGGGCCGGCTGGGCTCTCTGGGCTTTAAGTATTTTACGCAAGAGGCCTATTGAACAATCAAATTTCCGGAGCCAGAGAGTGGAACATCGTTATTAGCATGCACGTGTGGCCTGGTTGATCCCTCCAAGGATCATGTGATGACTGCTTCAAATTCACTTTTATGGAAATGACACAGTTGATGAAATAGAAAGACACGTCCAGTATAGCAGAATTTCATCTACATTAGAAATAAGACGACATTCTGAATTCCATTAACACATTTCCCTATTTTGGCTCTTCCACAAGCTGTAGGAGCGCAGACTAAAGCCCAGCTGCTCGCATGCTGTATGTTGCAGTGACTCTGGGACAGTAACCCTCACATCCAAATACAGCTTCAAATGGCAAGTTCTACATATGACAACCTCTATAGAGTTACTTCCAGCTACAGGCAAGGAGACTTTATTTTCCAAATAAGTGTATCAAGTATCATTTACAAGCAAATCACACTGCTGATGCAATTTTATGAGGCTACACTGAACAGTGCTCCCTGGAGATCTGTGGATAAATCAACAAGCAGCAAACCGACAAAAGCAACATTGATTGTTCTCATTGATTGTTTACATGTATGTATATATTGTATATGTATGCATATCCATTGACTGTATATATGACATATTACATATAAACTCATTGACTGCATATGATATATATGATATACATACACTCACTTGATACTCACACATTGGTGATGAAAACTAGAGATACTGTTCACTCTATGAGAACCACCTGATTTTCATATTCAGGTTCATGTGAACGCTGCACTCACACAATGAAAACAATGTTATTGAATTTTTATTACACAGTGCACTGTTTATAAATGGAGGAAAACTCTCTGTAGGATCACATTTGAGAGAACAAGAAGAACTGACTTCTAAAGTATAAAAACATTGTGGTGAACATTCCATAGTATGAACAACTTTCTACAGAACTATTTACTTTTGTTGGACCACGTGAACGCCTTGAAATCAAACAGCATATTGTGCAGCCCGAATAGAGACACGTTTGTCTGCACTGGTGCATGTTATTGTAGTATGTGGCAGAGAGAGAGAGACAGAGAGAGAAAGAGAGAGAGGGAGAGAGAGACAGAGAGAGAGAGAGAGAGAGAGAGAGAGGGAGAAAGAGAGCTATTGACACAATGGCCTATGGTGTAAGATCTATTTCATTCAGTCTATTAGACTTCGGGGTGGTGTCATTTATTGGAAATATCGACTTTTCCTGGGAAGCAAGAAAAATTCCCAAATTCAATTTAAAAACACTGTCCTCGCCATGTGAGCTATGGCCTTGGCTCTGACTTTGTCCCGTGAATCAACGAGACCAACAGCAAACTAGTCCACACTAATACTGCCACTGTAACTCAAAATTAATTAAAATTAATAAAAATTAATTTATTATACATAGATATATGTGTGTATTTATATATATATATATATACACACTAGACTTGTTATGATACTGAAATTTCAAACTCAATTCCGATACTAAGCATGGTGCTCTATACTATTATCGATACTACAAGGGGAGAAAAAACAAACACAGGAACTTTTTAATGAATAAGTTAAAGTGTGCTAGGGGCCGTCATGCCGAGGAGAGCTTCGCGACTGGCTTCGTTCGATGGGTCTCGGGGAGCTGAGGGTCCCTGTAAAATTTCGCAGCGCTAGGTTTTTCTCCGGCAGAGCTACGGGGCAAAATGCTCCATTTTAGCCGGCTCAGAACTTGGCAGCACGTTTAAAGACGCACAACGCTTTTTTCCCCCGCCCTCCGTAGAGAACAATGGGGGAGGTTTTGGCCAAATAACTCCAGATCCCCGTGGGCTAGGGGGGCAAACGTTGGAAAAGTCTCACCAAGATCTACCGGCATGTCAAGTTTGGCGTGGCTGGGTGCTCGCCCCGCAGAGCGACACAGCTCAGAAGGTCCGTACTCACGGGTCCGATGCACCGGTTCCCCAAAAGCTCCCCCTGAATCTCTAGAGAGTCCCGAGCCGGCTGTCATGTAATAATTGTGTCCTCCAATTAGCCGGGGAAGGGGCTGCCCGCTGCAATGCCTGTTGAAAATTGTTGTAGTCTGCTGGCGATTTCCATGAACCGGTAGATGCTAAACTGGCATTTATCGATGACAGTGCTAATTGATATCGAACTCAATACTAAATTGTTGTATCGATTAGTATCTGAGAATCGATTTTTTTGACAACATTAATACCCAAATATTTTTATACATATATGTGTGTATGTGTATCTATATATAAAATACATACAATATATTCTAACATAACTAAGTCAAGTATTGACTAAAGTATATAATTATTTCTAAAAATAAAAAGTATACTTAAGTGTTAAACAACAATAATTAAGGGTGTAAGGACTCGCTACTTGGTTCATGATTAAAGATCCTCATGATTAACTAAACAATAGAAACAAAACAAATCTGGCATCAGATATCATAATTTAAAACAAAACATTCTCCACAATGGACAGGGTCATGTTTCTGTAGAGCTGGGGCATTTATGGATTTGTCCATGATGATCAATAACAGATATGAATTTGATCATTTTGCCAACTAAAAATAGTCTGTATTTTCTTATTTATGTGTCACATAAAAGAAATTTGCAAGCATCCCGTGATCTGATCTGCACTCCAAAACTCCAGTCCTGGTTTTACTTTCTCTACACTCGCAGCACTGCTTAACATTTTTCAAACCTGCTTTTCATTTCAGCCCCACATTTCTGCGTTGTGATTACCATGTTTTGCATCATTACACTCCAATTATTATTAACTGATCAAAGTTAATAACTAACATATATTTGTTCAATATCTGTAATGAAACTTTTGCAACCCTGAGTGAACAGTAACATATTTCTTCTGCTTGAGTTACTGTAGCAGATTTTCCCATAATTTCTAGGATTCCAAATATTTCTAAATGGCAGTGACCATTAACTATTTCTATAATCAATAAATCCACAGAGTAGCACATTCTGTATGAACAATTGCGAGATCATATGTACATTATAAGGCATTACAGAGGTCCTCGAGTTATAACAGTCCCGATGTTTCGAGTTTACAACGCTCACTCCCACTCGGCTCACACCGTTAGCCTCGTACTTACGGACTACGTGGTAAAACCAGTTTGGTTGCGCGCAGTGGAACAATACGCAGTGTATAAGTGAGGGAGTTTTCCTTTTCCTTTTTCTGTGGCTTAGTTGTGTTTTTACAATTGTGTTAGGATAGGTAAGTGACTTAGGTTAGGGTATGTTTCGACTTTCGATCACTGTCGAAGCAACGGATCTGTGGTGTAACTCGAGGAACCCCTGTATTATTATGATGCTTTGCATTTATTATTATAATAATTTTAACAGCAAGGCTTAATATATGCTCAACGGCTATCGGATTTTGGTGTAGAAATATAAAAATACTTCTACTGAGAGGAATTAAATTGTTTCATGTTCTAGCAACATTTATAAATCAATCAATATTTGGCAGTATTAACATTCAAGTACAATATGGACAAAAGTATTAGGACGCCTGACCATTACACCATTGACTTTAATGACATTGCATTCAAATACTTAGACTTTAATCTGGAGTTGGTCCCCCTGTGCAGCTATAACAGCTTCCACTCTTCTTGGAAGGCTTTCCACAAGATTTTGGAGATTCTGTGGGAATTTGTGTCTACTCATTCTTTAGATCAGGGGTCTCAAACCTGTCCAGAAAGGGCTGCTGTGGGTGCAGGTTTTTGTTCCAACCAAGCAGGATGCACACCTGATTCCACTTCTGTAATCAGTTGGTCTTGATTTTCAGTTACTCAGGTGTGGCTTCTTCTTGGTTGGAATGAAAACCTGCACCCACAGCAGCCCTTTCTGGACAGGTTTGGGACCCCTGCTTTAGAGCACTTATGAGGTCAGACACTGATACGGGATAAGAAGGTCTGGCTCGCCATCTCCGTTCCAGTTAATCCCAAAGGTGTTGGATGGGGTTGAGGTCGGGGCTCTGTGTGGCCGGTCAAGTTCTTTTACACTGAACTCATCCAGCCACGTCTTTATGGAGCTTGCTTTGAGCACTGGGACACAGTCATACCGGAATAGAAAAGGTTCTTCCTTAAACTGTGTCCACAAAGTTGGAAGCATGGCGTTGTCCAAAATGTCTTGGTTCACTGAAAGTAAGGGGCCTGGCCCAATACTTTTGTCCATATAGTGTACCAATATTGAATTGTTTGGTATTCTATGAATATGTGAAAATACAGACGAATATCTTATCGTATCCCAGCAACGTTTTAAAATACCGCCAAATATCGAACCGCTCCGTATCGTAGCGACGTGAAAAAATCTCGAATCGTCTCCCGTGGGGTGTTGATGGGGTTTTGCTGATGCTTTCTGATTAAAGCTGAGTAAAGCAATAAGTTAATCGTAAAGTTTTGCCTGAAAAATGGTTTCGAGCTCGTTTTAACGTCCAAACCGCCACAGCTTCAGACACAAAGCGGCTGGGACCGAGCTGCTAGCCCTTAACCTCCACTTCTAACGGACCTGACGACCAAACCCCAGCTCTTCCCCCTTCTGTGGTCACTTTATTTCTGACTCCTCTCTATTCGGAACTCGCAGACCCTCCGTGGAGCCAGCACGGTTAACTTTTATCTCCGTTGTGAAGTAATTTGCAGGTGAGTCTGCATTAGCATCCAGTGACAGACCCCCTCAGTCACCCGGACCCCAACTCCTCACACAGAGCTGCATCACATCACACACACACTTAACACACATTTAGCAGCTTCGGTACGCGAAACCAGCCCCAAAAAAGTCCAAAACAATGAACCGAAACGGCGAATAAGTCACTGTGTCTTTGTGACACTAGTGTCTACTGTTAAGCCTCGCTGTGACAAAAACAAAGCCGTGCTTTTGGCCAGTTCTGCCTTTTCCCCCAGACTGAAATCAGCTTACCTGCTGTTTTTCCTTCTAGTGAGGACGAGGAGCCACAGACAGAGATGTGTACTTCAGTGGAGCCAGAAGAACGATGGGGAGACGAATGACTGTTCTCTCCTCCTGTCCCATTGGAAACAGAGTGACCAGCCCTCTCCTCCTCCTCCTCCTCTTCTCTCAGGCTTTAGGCTCATCGATCGCCTCTCTCTCTTGCTTTCTCCCTCTCTCTCTCCCACTCTCCGAACCTGGCAGGTGTTCTCTCTCTCTGTGAGGGAGTTGGAGTACCTGAGGCTGAAGCAGGTAGGTTAATTCAAACCCAGGGAGTTCACCAATCTCTGCTGTAACTGAGGTTCTTCTCTCAGTCGTTCCTCTCCTCCCACACCTCACTTCAGTGAAATTTCACCTTCACCAAAAACTCACATAAAACCTGCAACCATATGAATCATTCTGAATGATCTGTCTGCATACTAAAATTGCATACAAAATCTATATAATTCTTTGTGTTCCCCTGAATTCTATTATCTACCCTCTTTTATGTATTCCTATAATCTTATGTGCTCCACCACTTTCTACTGCTACCATCCCATGCATCACAACAAATTCTTACTCCCATCATCCTGTGGAAAGTGTCACACCACAGGGAGAACAAAGCTTTTAACCCATTCACCAAGTGAAGCAGTGGGCAGCCACCAATGCAGCACCCGGGGAGCAGTGTTTAGGGAGGGTACCATGATCAAGGGGGACCTCAGTGGTGCCACCGGCAGTCTGGGGATTCGAACCCAAAACGTTCCGATCGTAGGGAAGGCCACCAGCTGCCATAGTGCATTAGACTATGCTCTATATCTACCATCTTCTTTGTGTCCCACATTGTTCTTTGTCTAATAATTAGAGGTGTAACAATGCAATGAAATATCACAATGCAAAAATATGCCAATATACAATTTAGAGAGTAAGCATTCTACTAATTATGACATTTGTTTATAGTGTTCAACCAGTGCCAGTCAACATCCCTGTCCAAAACATTTATATCATACATCACCCCCCTCCCCCCAAGTCCAGCTCTAGTTTCATTAGTAACTTGTGTAAGAAGTAAATACAGTCAATACAATCATTTTCCATAATTCAAATTGCATTCTAAATGTTGTGAAAATGTTGTATTCAGTCCTACTTGTTTAAAATATAATGAGCATAACAAATTGTGTGAGTTGACTATATAGACTGGTTAGATCTGCAATCCTGTGTGTTCCATCATGTTCTACATTCACCATTCTGTATGTGTTCTGATACCTACTTTACAGTCCTCTGTGTTCCACTATGTTCCATATCTTCATGTTCCACCAACACATCCCTCTCTGGACCACACTATGTTCTACATCTACTGTATGTTCTGTAGCTACTGTGTCCTCTACATGTCCAACTAAGTGTTACATCTACCATCCTCCTTGTTCCTCCATGGTCTACATCCATAGTTCTGTTTGTGTTCCACCATGTTCTACATCAACCCATGTAGTTCTGTATATATTTAACTAGATACATACTCTACTACCTGGAGTGGTCCAGAGAAGGTTGGGATCTGTGTTTATGCCTTGGTTCATCTCAGTGTTTTGCTCTCATGCTCCTACAGAGTTTCTTCTTTCAAGTATTGGTTCCTCTCTGTGGTTCTTCCTCGTGCTCTAAAAGAGTTTCTTCTTTTGAGTTTTGCTTCCTCTCAGTGTTTTTTCCCCCAAAAGGTCCTTTTGGTGTTTATTCCAGTGATCCTCATTTTGGGCCTGCATTTAGATTCTTGTAAAGTTGCTTTAGGACAATAGTAAACTGTGCTGGATTTATAAAGGTGGTTTTCTGACAGCAGACAGCTGATGGTGAATTTCAGTTCAGACCCAGTTATTGGTCTTTCTGTGTTGCAGTTTAAAGTTTGTTTAGCTCTAACACACCTGAGTGGAGTAAAGCACAGGGGACCCCGGTGCTAACACTGTACTGGCTATGTAATCATATTTTTTCCCCTCTGTATTTATCTATCCTGTTGGACCTCTCTGAGGCGTCCATCAGTCTCCTATGTCTCCTTTGGTAGTCAGCCTCACGTCTCCGCGGCTCATGTTCAAGGCCAAAGGACCCATCAAAAATAAAGAAGAAAACGCACAAAAAAAAGATGATGGCAAGGCTGTTTCCAAGCAACGGTTGTCCTGGTGTAGAGATACATGGCCGCTGGAGGGTCCTTCCCAGTAACCCTCAACTTCATCTCACTTGTTCTGTCCTCCTTCACTTTCTGCTGAGAACATACTGAGTGGACTTTATTTATCAATTGGCTCTTCAGCCAGCGCATCTCAACACCAACTATGAATTATACATTTGCTGCATTCCTCAAGTTAAATTATGAATTAAAAACCTCACGCTGGAGGAACTCCTACAAGCTGGGATAACTTGGCAAGCATGCGAGAATTTCAGGGTTCAGTGACACAGTCAAGGCAAATAGATCTGCTTGTCTTGTTACGTAATAGTGGGGACAATTAGAGGACACATCATTAGGCTGGTAACAGAAATCAATGCTCTTGATCAATGAAAATCCGGCTCTAGCAAATTAGCATTTATTCATCATTCATTAGTAATTAGCAATAACATTAATAAAAAAACAGTAAAAGCACGAAAGAACTAATAAAGATTACAAAAATAATAATTAATGAAATCATTTCCTGACTTGCTAATTGCAGATATCCTACTGCTGACTTTTCAGATGATTCTTTTTTGTTTCCGTACAGTATCAGATAAGGTTCCTTGACTTGTAACAGTGTAACTGGTAATTTTAGCATTAGTGTTATTGATTAATTTATTTGAACACATGCAAACCACCAAAATATTTCAGTGGATCACAGTCATGAAGTCGAGTCTTGTCTTGCATAAGCTGAGACCTGGGACATCTTTTCCAGGTCTGTGTTCCATCTCTCCTCTAAGAGTCTCATAAGTGTGTTCCGAGTCCGCTTAAAAATAGAGCGGCCCCCTGGGGGGTGGGGGGGGGTCTCTGTGGCCGCCGTCTCCAGACCACTCGTTTATTTAACTGGCGCGGAAGAGCAGCTCAGAGAAAGCCTGAACACTGGCAGACAGATGCCTCTGGCCAAACGACTGTCACCCTCTCCTCCACTCTCCTCCGCTCATTTCAGACATCGTTCTGCCTTTCCATCATTTCCAAACTTCAGATGTGTTCGGATTTTGATGTGGCACCACAGGCGGCTCGAATAAAAACATATCAGATCAAAGTGAGGCGCCGCATTAATTCAAACGGCTGGGAAAGCCACCAGACATGAATGTTGCTGTTAAAACGCCGCCATATTTCTAGACCTGCGCCATTAAAGCACCACTGTAACATTCCCCAGTGAAGGCTCAGCGTTGTGGGGGTGTGCCTGACTGCCGAGATTCAGGTTCTAGCCCAAGTCTTTTCTGTGGTTGAGATCCTACAAGATAAGAGTTGCTAGCAATCTCAGTGGGAAATCAGGTCTTCTTCTTCATCCCACTGCTGTGCAGCATATCCCTGGTGGTCTAGTGATTAGGATTTAGTGCTTTCAACACGCCCCCCCAACCCCCCCCAACCCCACCATGGTCAATTGGTTAATGCCCCGTGCTGAGAGAGGCAGGGTTGCAAGTTCAAACCTCACTGTGCATAGATTTTTTGGGCAGCTGGTGGCCTGGTAGTTAGTGAGTCATCCCTGCATGGGTTTGAATCCCAGGATGGCCAGGGGCACCACCCTTGAGCAAGGTAAAATCCCCACACACTTCTCCCCGGGTGCTGTTTCATCGGCTGCCCACTGCTTCACTTTGGTGAATTTGTTAAATACAAACACATTCAAACAGTGTGTGCTGTGCGGTGTGTTCAGACATGACAGATATGGTCATTTTACCCTTTTTTTATTAGCCAATCAGGCACGTGCACCATCATACAGTGGACAGCGTCTCCTTCTCCCAGCACGCTCGGACACTTACGCAAAACCATGTGACCTGTCATTAGAAGAGATGCGGTGGCAGGTTTTAAGTCTTTACTGGCCTGTTGTCAAAAGCAAATATGTATGAAATGCAGTACCATCTGATTTGCTTGTTATGGAATGATAAACAAGCCTATCAGAACCTATTAAAACCAATCTGAAGTGAGCAAACCAAGCTTTTATCCTTGCACACTCTGCTCCTTCATGAACACTGTTTATAATAAACCAGAGCTATAATAGTCAGTGTTTATGCAGAACAGTGTCGTGACTGCTTTGTTGATGTCTTCATTAGAAAGATGGCACTCACCATCCACTTTATTAGAATCCTTTCTTGCAAAGATCTACCTTGTGCTTTCATTCACTGGCCACTTTATTAGAAACACCTGCCTTGTGCTTCCACTCAGTCCACTTTAGCCCATCTCTTGCTGCACAATTTATCACCCCCTCCCCCTATTCATCACTTTTCAATTTCTGACATCAAGACTGCTGATGAATGGGTATTATTTAGATGGTGGACCATTCTCAGCACAGTAGGGACACTTTACATGGTAGTGTGTCTATATTCCCTGGACATTTGAGAGTGATCCACCATCCAAGAATCTCCAGCCAAGTGAGACTGTGTAGTCAGAAACCACTGATTAGTGAAGCGAACACCAGCGGAGTTACCAGGGAAAGATTTGTACAAAAGTGACTGGGGATTACATAATATACAGGTAATTAGGCTTTGCTTCTTCTTCTTTCAGTAACGCATGTGTGAAATGCTGGAGAGCACCAAATGGCAGAATCGCTCTGTGGGTGGCAGAGGAGTTTTGTGTTTCATGCCACCATTTTAGCTCTAAATAGAGGTCCTCTAATGTGGGCAGTCAAAACAAGTACAAAAGTATACAGATGAAGAGAAGGTCGACACAAAAGTCGAAGCAGGGGTTCGAACAGTTTCTTAAAATAGTCCTCCCCCAAAGACTTCCCAAAGAATAATCTGCTGGCCGCGGTTACACGCATTCCTGAAATTGCACCAACCATCATGCTGGTTAATTAACAGACCAGGGTTAGAAAACATTTAAATACAAGTGCTTTATTTTCGTAATAATATATACACAATCAATCGAAAGTTGTTTGCAAGAGACACATGAAGCTGCAGTTCATTCCAAAAGTAATGTGACGCACTTCGGAAAATTGGTTAAGAAGAAACAGTTACACAGCGGATTAAAAATTATACCTTCTAGTGACCATGAGACATGAGATCATGATGCAGTGAGGCAGCCAAGACCCAGAAGATATGGGAGCTACAAAAATACAAGTGGATTTAGAGTTGCATAGGAACTGTACACGTGCTCTTCACAGAAAGTGTCTTCATGTATTTAGACGTAACTTTGTCAGTTTGGAGGAAATACAGTTAGAATAAGTCATGGATATTTAGGATTCTAGGACAAATCAGAGTTGAGAAAACTGTTATAAAAAACATGTAGAAAAGACCTTTTTTTGCTCTAGAAACCAACACCCAATACACATTTAATGCATCTGAATTACTATGACTTTCCCCCAGCCCTATTTGCCTTTAGGTATTTATTGTAAAAGTAAATCAGGGTTTGTATTAAACTGGGAAATGATGAAAGAGGAAGGAGTGGAAGGGGTGTGCTTTGGTAATGTGTATGTAAACGCAGATTCAAGAACATTAAGGCTACATTGGGGCGAGGGATCAAAATGTGGATTCGCTGATAACGACAAGCTGCTGCTAGGTTGATAAAATGGTTCGACCAAATACGGCTGTTATTAGGGACAGAGGGTGAGTATGGACAGAGGACTGAGTATCTGTCGTGCTTTGTTTGCTGGCACTGTGAATACTGGGCAAGAGCTTTTATAATTGATGATATTTCAGTCAGTAGTGGCATTTTTCCAATTTCGATAAAAAAGATAAAGGATGCTGAGCTCACGGAAATGTTTACATGGTGTAACTTCATTAGTGGAACTGTTAGGTTCTTATCTGTAGGCAGAGGGATGCTGTAGACCATGTTAGGACAAAACTGTTGGATTAACAAAGTAAAGACAGCCAAGAACAATGGACAGAAAAGCTGCCAAGGTCTTTAAAATATCATATGGAAAAATGTCAAGAAGAAAAGAAAAATATTATTAAGTCTGGAATAAATACATGTCTGTTGGAAAAGGAAAGAATAACACTGCGCACAAAAAGGCCTAATCTTCATTCGCAGAGCTTTGGAGTTACACACCAACTTGAATAGTTTTAGCTGCGGGATGTTTTTAAAGGAGGATGGCAAAATTAAAAGATAAAGACTATAGGAGTAGTGTGAAACCGTACCTTAAGCTAAATGCCAACTTTGCTCATTTTGCCTTAAAAGTCAGTCCCGATGACCTTGAGGTTATGTATGTAAATTATGTACAGTGGGAGCCAAAAGTTTGAGACCACCAGTGAAAATCCAAAGTGTATGAAAGATTTCCATGAGTTTCCTACTGTCGCCCCTCTGCTGTAACAGCTCCACAAGTCTCTGAAGAGCAGATCAGATCCACCCGAGAGACGTCTGAACACACACTTCACTGAAAGTAAAGGAAACTCTCTCTCTCTCTCTCTCTCTCTCTCCCTCTCTCTCTCTCTCTCCCACACACACACACACACACACACACACACACACACACA